>JANHQD010002447.1:0-97382 GCA_024721195.1 Marasmius sp. AFHP31
AGCTATGCTTGCCTTTGCTGCAGAGAACAACTGGGAGATTTCTACATTCAATGTCAAGACTAGTGTTGCCCACAGCTCGGCTGGAGCTGTGGCTGAGCCAGCTCCAAGCCAAGCCAGTTCCAAAAATGGCTTCGATTGGAGCCACACCCCGACTTGGCTTATGAGCGGCTTGAAAGCTGGCTCAGCCAGCTCCAGCCACTTAAATCCCAAGATGCTTATTTTAGATCAATTAATGACCTTTCTACCTAGTATATGTAGGTATCATTCTCTCATTGTATGTAGACTATATACACAACCAATAGTACACGAGAATACTTAGGGTTAGGGGTTAATCACATGAAACAAATCTGGAAGGCCACATTGTTGGACCCTGGACCCGGGTTGTGGTACAGTTACAGCTGCCCCATTCCAGAGCTCTTTTACTGCCTACTCACACGCATATATGTTGTTCTAGCATCATTATATGGTGTAATAGAAGGTTATGTAGGCCTTAAGACTGTAAGAATAGTATTTAGAATCATAATAATACAGTGAGATTGTTAGTGGCTGCAGCCACTGTTACGAATTGCCCCACTGTTCCTCTTGTTTCCTTGGTCCCCGGATTATTTCCCTTGACTTCCCTTTGATTCCACTTCATTTCATGTCCCCAGTATCGCATTATGGCTTCCTTGATGTTCCCGGCCATTCCGGATCATTCTATACCTTGGGTTCATCATTCCATATGATCTCCATCATGATATTGCTGTACTTGACATCCCTTGATTGTTCCATCAGTTTCTACCTGACTCCTTTGATATTCCTTGATGTTCTACAATGTTCTTTCATTATTCCTTATTAGGATTCGTTCCCATGACTCAGTATGCTGTACTTTGACATATATACTCATGGACACCTGTAGATAGATTCCCTAGTCTGACAACTTCATCTAACATTGCTTGTACCCAGCATGTACTGTGTAGCAAGTGTCTTACTCATTATCCATTGATTTTACTTCAACTCCCTGACCTAGAAGATGGCCTGAGGGGCTATAGACCTAGTCCTGTTCTTGACAGCCACGGCTAAGCTGGCTGAAGCAGCTTTTGAGCCAAGCCACTTGCTGTCATATGGCTTGTAAGCCGTTAATGGACGTCGTAAGTAGAAGGGATAATCAAAACACAAAAGTGCGGGTGCAACTAACACTTCTACGAGTCCAGAGAATGCTAGGAATGTGTCGGCTTGACAAAGGTTACGCCCTGCTAAAGATAGACAGAACAATAGGTAACTCCGTCGGTTATAACTTGGAGACTGGTTGATTCGAAGGGAAAAGGTAAAGACAAAGAAACAAGATGACGGTTCAAAATGCGATCTTCGACGGACGAAACACCTCTCGACGGGCGATACGACTAGACCTCTCGATGGATCTTATACGACAATGACGGACGACAAGACCACTCGACAGGCCAAATGATACGACAACAAAACGAGGACGACGGTACGACTTAAACAATTCGAACAATCAACTTATGTGATTCAAAGACTTTCTATTTCTCGACGGTTCACGGAACTTGTTACAGAAACCGGGCAATGCTCTAGATAGGATACAAGGCTGCTTTAAATGCTAATGCGTGTGGGCAGATGTTCCGAACTTTCCTACTAATGTGGGTAGTACTTGCTGAGGAATCTACATAATTCCTATGTCCTTATATACTCGTCCAACTAACTATCGTACCAATTACATATCTGCCTGTTTATTCTATGTTTCGGTAGGAAAGTTGCCCGAAGAGGTAAAATCCTGCCCCGTCGACCAATATTTCCTCCTAATCTAGGCCGTCGGGCCTATGGATTGCGTGCTCAAGAGCTATAGTTCCGCTGACTCGTTCTGACTCAGACCGTCGGGACTATCTACACAATCCCAATTCCCTCATTGGTTCTAGCAATTTTCTTGCTCAGTCATCCTATTTTCCGGAACTACATAGTTCCCTAGTGCTCTTTTCTACTCACTCATTCCCCTAGGGATATACCGACCTAGACCTTCACCATCATACTCAACATCTTCGTTCAACGCTCGCTATGCTTACGCTGCACTTCTGGGATGAAGCTCCCGATGGGCAATGGCCTGTAGTCAAACTAGTTCAGGAGTTCTACAAAGGTGCGTCATGATCGCCACTCTTACGTTCCTGAAAGTCTAATAGTCTAACTTCTGTTCTATAGAGATCTACCCTGCTCATCCCGACGGTGTAATGGCAGGCGACCTCCCATATCATCGACTCTGGCGTTTAGCTACGCTCAGTTCTACTGTTATCTCGCCCGACGGTTTCATGGCATTGCTCCTTCAACACTTTATCCTGGCCAGACACACTTGCCCGGCGGCCGTCTTCTTCTTATCCCAGAGCGATCCTGCTCAGGCTTTTTTCTTCGAACCAACCACTCTTTCTGAAGAGTCCTATAACGAACTTACTAGAATTACCCCCTTAGTCGAGAAGTATGCTCATAGTATAATGCGAGTAGGATTCCTTAGCACAGTTATGGCTCAGCTGCCCGAGTATTCTAAGACCTGGTGTAACGAAGTTTTTCTAGAGGCTGTTGAAGAGCCGTTCGTACCCTTTACTGGTAGACACCACTTCTTCAATGTACTAGACTAGTTCTAGATGCCGAAAGCCTTCACTCTTATGAAGACCCTTCGGTCAAAAGCTTAGTCCATCGATAAGATCTCTTACTCTTACTTCTTGCCGCCGGTGTAAAATTTTAACCGTCGGTCTTCTTCGTCCAGTACTTTCCTCATACTATGGACGCTCCTCGTATCCTGTCTTGCTTTCGGACCGTCTATGAAGGTGTGCCTTATAGACTATCAATAGTCCTCTACTAATCTCTTCTCCAGAGATCCATCCTCCTTTCGAAAAGGCTATTATCCGCCCAATGGGTCTCTCTCATCGTGCTAAACAACTCGACGAACTTTGCACTGGAAATCGAGAGGCTTATTTCGCCTTGTTCCTTCAGTTCTACATTCTTTGTAGTCAAGAAGACCCCTTCCTACGCAACACCGCTATGCGTCTCGATCCTCTACAAGACTTCCTATACCTCGCTCCCCAAACTGACGAATCCACCTTTCGCGACATACTCGACGCTCAGATAGGACCATATGCTCAGGCCATCGCAGAGATTGGAGTCCTCTCCGTTTCTACTGCTCTTATTCCTGGTGCTCCAAGAGCTTGGGTGGATGCTGTCTTCAACGCCATTCCCGTGCTTACTCCTCGCGAAGCAGTTCCAGTCCGGATGTTCTTCTTTAATCCCGCCGACGCTATTGAGCGTATGACTAGACCTTATACTTCACCGCCGTCGGAGACTGCTAGCAGCCCTAACATGTCAGGTCTCGAACTTAGTCCTTACGATGCTTCTATTAACTTTAGCAACGAATCCTTCTAAGTAGCGTTCCCTATAATAGTTAGACGTTGTACACCCCGTCGGTCAATTCTTATTACCGTTGCTAGGTGTGTTAACTCTAGATAGGCCGGCAGGCATGTTTTACTACGTCTAAGTCTCTTTTCTCAAGCTCTCCTAGTGAACCGGTGATACCGTCGGTCAAACTGAGTACTATTGGGCTCTAAGTTCAATCCCCGCCGGCATATTTTGTATTCTATAGCTTAAAATCTACGCTATTTACTACGTGTACGTTTAAAGCGTAATACTGTAAGGAAGCCAAGCCAAGCCAGCCGTGGGCAACACTAGTCAAGACCCCTTTTCTCAACGCGCCTTTGGAGGTTGATGTCTACGTACGTCAAATTCCTGGTTTTCCTGACCCTGACCCAAAGTGTTGTTATAAGCTGGGAAGAGTGCTTTATGGTCTAAAGCAATCAGCATGGGAATGGTATAGAGAGATGACCACCTTTCTCACTTAACTCAGTTTCACTGTCTACCCAGGGGACAAAGGAGTATTCATTGGTCACTGGGCACCTGCAGAGGTCCCAGACGTTCCCCTCCCTCAGCCACACAGCACTCATGACTTGCGTCTGGGGGTGCATGTAGACAATGGCCTCAACATACATAATCATCCGTTGATCTATGAATGGTTTATACCGAAACTCTTGTTCTGTTTCCCTCTGACAAACAATGGCACACTCAATAGGGGTGTATATCTTAGTCTCCAAGTCCCCAGGGACCATGTCAATCAAAGACTGTGGATCTCACAAATTGTCTATATTCTTGATCTCCTGGAGGATCATGGTATGCTGGATTCCACGTCAGTGGCTGCCCCGATGTTTTATCGACCTCACGGACTCAAGAATCCTGGGCCGTCTGTCCTTCTATCTGACTTCTACTTCAAGCCAATTGAGTTCAAGAAATGGTTTCAAGCGCTGATTGGCAGTCTACTCTACCTTGTGCTATCATCTCAACCCGACATTGTGTATGGGATATGTGGTTTTCATGCACGTCGGACTAGTCTCGTAGTCCAGCATCAAACAGGGGGTTGTTGCCACTTCATCTACTGAATTGGAATATATTGCTTTGACACATTGCCTTAAACACCTGCTGTGGTTGTGGGCTTTTGCAGGCTTCATGCAGTTTCCTATCCCTTTGCCTTTCCCCATTCTTTCAGATAATATGGCTTCCATAGTGATTGCATGCTCTGCCAACATTACAAAGAACTCCAAACATATCAACATTTGCTATCATCTTATTCGGAACCACATCATGGCTGGGGACGTTTTGGTCAAGTGGATCTCTACCAAGAAGGATGTGTCCGCATTGTACATATGTGTTACGTCTCCCATTCTCCCTCCTCATCCTTTCACCACATTGTATCTGGCTTGAGGAGCACATTCTCACTCTGTGTTGTCTGTTCTAGGTGCAGGAGTTCACGCTCCTTCATTACTTTGACGCTTACTAGACACCTGTCTCCCCTTTCACATCATTTCCTTCCTGTTGAATCCAGACTCCCGGATACATCGGACCATAGCTATGCACATATCGTATGCCCATATCTTATCAATGGTTTCAGATCTACATCTATGATATCTATGTATTCCTCTTATAGTAGTTACAGCCACCTCTGTACAGTATATAAGTCCTGCTGTTTCTCTGCAATCCTCAGTACTTTTATCCCTCTTGTTGTGCCTCTATAAGCTTTACTCCAGGTGAGCCAGTCTGCCTTATGGCTGCCACTGCGTAGGCAGGGCCTCTGCCTCAACACTTCCTCCTTATTGTTCTTTCACATTGCCCTTGCAGCTTATTCATTGGATTGTTCTTATTATTCTTTTCCACTCATCAGTTACTCATTCCAGACTCATTATTGTTTCATACCTTGACTACTATGGTTTTCTTATGATTTCTTATTGTCTTTCTTCATCTATGCACGACTCATATCTCAGACCACTGACTGGGTATATTAAGCTAGGTAGTTTACACCTGGTCCCTCATTGAATGTTCTTGATTACTTTATAACTCATACTTATTATTCCTGACTGTAGTAGTGACTCAAAAACTTACATAAACACATGACTTGGACTCTAGAGTATCTTAGTATATAAGGGCTCGCATGTACTGTAAAATTCTCCCAAACTTTACATCAATCTATTTGGTTGAAACCATTCTATCTACTGTGTGAACTAAGACTGTGAAAATATTCATGTGGTGTTGTGATCCTCCGTCACAGAACCACTACACATTGGGACCAGGTAAGTAGTTACTTCTGTCTTTCCCTTTATCTGCAATGTATCTAACTTGTTGTTGGGACCAGTTCTTCTATCTGCTCTTGCTCTCTGCTTGCTGTCTCTGCTCTCTCTGTTGTCATCTCCACTAGATGACTTCTACCTAGTGTTACCAACAGCTCGGCTCAAGCCATGGCTGAGCCGTCTCCAAGCTGAGCCGTGGTAAAAAAACGGCTCAAATGGAGCTGGTCAACGGCTCCAGCTCGGTCCAGCTCAGGAACCAGCTCAGCCAGCTTTGAGCTGTCACTTTTTTCTCTAATTTTTTTTGTCTCCCAACTATTCTGATTCATTGTATTTATGTATTTTATCAATCTGGTATCGTAATTATCACTGTATAGAGTGTACAACATGAGTGCTTTAGGCCAAATGTGAAATGTATGCAGAAAGTGCCTGCCTATTTCCTAACCCTAACCCAAAAATAGCAGGTGCTGATATTTTTGATGGCTGTCTGACAGCGACGACAACCAAAATTGTTGCACAACATGAATTTTTACACACCCCAGAATCCACAAGCACCATGCTTAAGATGCCTGACAGCATATAAAACAAATATAATTCCAATACTTTTTGACTGGCTCAAGCCACAGCTGAGCCAGCTCCAAGCCGGACTGAGCTGAGCTGCACATAGGGTTGCCACTGGGCGGTTCCGATTTAAACCGGTTCCAGAACCGGATGGTCCGGTTTCGGCGGTTTGAAACCCATTCCGGGACTGATGGTCCGGTTTCAGAACCGCCAAACCTGGTTGACCGCAGTTTCAACTGGCATAAATTATATAAATTTTTCTGTCAATTTTTCCCCCCCCAAGTCAGGTTTTATTGGCGCAGTGGCCAAGGCTGCAGTATCTACAGCTAATATCACAAACACTAGAGCTATAACACTGTTGTAAGTTGATATAACAGGTATACCCTGTGATAAACATTGTGTGTGAGCGAGCTCCTCAGCAGACCAGATGATGGTCAACGGCTAATATATACCTGTGATAAACGTCATGTGTGAGTGAGCTACAGGTGTATCATAAGTACAGACAATGATACACGATATAAATGAGAAACTCACCTCCTCAGCAGACCAGATGATGGTGAACGGCTGAGGAGGAGAGACGCGAATGCTGTAGGTGTAAATGTAAAACAGGAACGGCCGGAACCTAACCCTAACACACCCCCATCGGACAGTCCGTACAAAAAAAGGAACAAGAAAAACAAGGAGAAAAAGGAGTGTAAAGTAAAACTTGGTTCATTTAATTTGTAATCGAAGGTTGAGGCAATGAGACGAGACCTAGAGACGCACAATGTTTCTGATGAAGCTGTATCGGTAGAGGCTTGGTGAATATATCTGCCACCATGTCTTCCGTAGGTATCCATGATATGGCAATCGCGTTCGACGATGTATGGCTCCTGACAAAATGGAATTTGATATCAATATGTTTGGAATTTCCAGATGTGACGGGTGATGAAGACATGAAGACGGAACCCTGATTGTCGGAGAGAATGGGAAACGAGCTGGGAACTGAGTAACCCATAAGCGTTGCAAAAGACTTGATCCAAAACACTTCCCTAACACAGTGTGTAAGGGCCATATATTCCGCTTCCGTTGACGACAGTGCTACCGCCTTTTGCTTCGAGGCAGACCATGAGATGAGTCCTCCATACATGAAGATTGCGTATCCGGAGATGCTCCTTCGATCGCCCGTGTCAGAGGCCCAATCTGCATCCGTGAACACCACATCATCTTGTGGTTTCGACGTCAAGAGCATATCACCCCCACGCTCACCCCCATACTCGAGCGCATACTCGATCGTTCCTGCCAAGTATCTCAACACACCTTTCACTGCCACCAAATGTGTCCTCGTAGGCTTGGAATTGAATTGGCTAAGTGCCATAACGGCGTACAATATGTCTGGGCGGGTACAAATGGCGAGGAATAGGAGTGAACTGATCAGACCCTGATAATATAGACGGAGTTGATCAGGATCCGACGGAGTGTCAGGTACTGCTCCCTGTGGCACAGGCGGAAGATCGGAAATTTTCGAGCGAAGAGGCAGATTCGTTTTCGTGGCATGCGTGAGGTTATACTTTTCGAGGAGTTCTTCAACGTAGGGTTTCTGATAGAGCCACGCACAACGTGTACTCCTATCCTGAAGTATCGAGATGCCAAGGTATAGTTTTGGTTCCCCTAAGTCCGTAATCACGAATTCGGCACAAAGGTTCACCAAGAACCAACGGTATAGAGGCTCGGATTTGGTACTGCAGAGTCCATCGTCAACGTGTATGGTGATTTCAAGGTCGGGTACGTCGTCGGTGGAAGGTATCGAACAATCAGAAATACCGCGTTGTCTGATGGGCATCTACTGAAGCCCAGTCTTTGTAATGCCGACCATAGACATTTGTACCATTTGGCACCTGCCTGTTTAAGGCCATAGAGGGCTTGTCGGAGAAGATAGCATAAGGAAGGATCTGATAAAGGATAGCCAGGGATTTGTTTGCAGTAGACTGTTTTGGAGAGTGAAGCATTTAGAAACGCAGTTTTGAAATCGAAAACAAACATATGTCTGTCTTCTTTTACCGCTCGCGCAATGACCATGCGTATGCTGGATAACCGTGCAACAGGTGCATACATATCTCCATATTCTCCTGGACGTTGACTGAACCCTTGTGCGACCAGACGTGCTTTGTGTTTCACGATGTTCCCCATTTCGTCATGTTTGAACGCGTATACCCACTTCACACCAACGAGATGAGTTCCTGTAGGTTTGGTTACCATCTGAAACACCTCTTTCCTTTCCAAACTCGCCATCTCTTCCGCTTCAGCATCTTTCCACATCTGCACATCCGGACGTTTATATGCCTCTCGTTGAGATGTCAGAGGTATCTTCAGATTTGAGACTTTCTGTGGTTTGGACGGGATTGCGACCATGCACTGGAATGGATCGTCAGCGGTCGCATTTGAGTATGTCGATACGATGTCCACTTCTAGATCATGAGGAATAACATGCTCTGCAATCTTGTCAGCGTATTCGAGATGGTTCAGTGATGATAGACACGCAAGTAAGCCCTGAGTATGACGTGCACCATGGTCTTCCATCATTCTCCTCTCCCGCAATGCTTTCAGCCACTCGTCTCGTCGTCTAATGTCATCCTGCCACTCTTTTCCCTTCTCTGTGAGTATTCGAGTTCGTTGAGGTCGAGCACGATATTCCGTGGATTCGGTTTCCCTAGTTGGGCGTGGTCGAGAAGGTAAAGATGAGTCCACGTCTGGGGATGAGATAGTCGTGTTCTCCTCGGCCGATTCCAGTGGCTGGGGAATGTTTGATGCAGATGGTTGACTTTCCCCATCATGACCCACATAGTAATCGTCTGGAATCGTTCCAAAATAGCCTGGAATGTTCTCATCAAATATCACGTCTCTGGAGAAACGATATTGTCCTCGTAAGTCTCGAACTCGCCACCCCTTCCGACCTTCTTCGTAACCCACAAAGATCGCTTCATAACGTCTAGGTCCCCCTTTCTGTTGTAGTTCGGGAGGGATGATAGGCCAGCATCGACACCCCCACACTCGAAGCATCGAATAGTCAGGTTTCAAACCGTATATCATCTCGTATGGAGTCATGCCATCAGGAAGGGAAGTAGAGGGAAGTCTAAACCTGACGTAGGCTGCTGTTCTGACTGCGTCCTCCCAGAAGGATAATGGTAGATTTGCCCATGCGAGAAGGACAGACATGTCATCCTCAAGCGTCCGGATGAAACGCTCTGCACTCCCGTTTTGCGCATGAGCATACGCCGCAGTGAGTTGCATTGCTATTCCACGACCGTTATACCATTTGAGAAGTTCTCCTTCAGACTGTTCAGCAGAACCATCGCAATGTACACTCTTCGTCTTCTTCTCCAAGAAGTTCTCCCAGCGTAATAGCACCTTCTTGATTGCATCTGGTACTTGAGATCTGTCTTTCAGAAAAACGACAGCATTGGCATTTGTATGGTCGTCTAACACAAGTTGAAAGTGTATATTCCCATGAGGAGACGCGACTGGAAATGGTCCACAAGTGTCCAAGTGTACGATCTCAAGTGGTTGAGTGGCGCGGTTATCCGATCTGTAGAACGGTTGTTGCGGGTATTTGCCTTCAACGCAACTATCACATTTCGATCCAGCCTGAGGAGAGTTGGATTTGAAATCTTCGAATCCACTTCCATATTTGCCCGTCATGATTTGCTTGACTACTTTCTGTCCAGCATGAACAAGCCAATCGTGTGCAAGAGAGAAGTCATGCTCCCGTTTCGAAAATGCAGGAACGGCAATAAGTTCATCATGAGGTATCGGATGGGAATAGTAGGAGACTGTAGGAGGAGAAGCGACGACATCGAGTTCTTTTGGAAGTAGGAATTTGCATCGGAGGAAGAGTAGGCGATGATGAACGTGAACTCCGAAAGTACGTGGAGATGGACGTTTCATATAGATACGTCCCTCATTTCCTTCGTAATACATCCTCATGCCGCATTCTAGGAATGTTCCGAAGGAAAAAAGGTTCACGGGACAGTCCGGCGCATAGTGTGAGTCGTTCAGAACCACGACAAACTCTTTGTCCGGGAATCGTACGTCTTGTACCCTCATTTTCACGACTCCTTTCCCTTGTGTGTTCAGACTGCCACAGTTCGCCGTACCAATTGACAGGATTGATTTCTCATCGTAGTTCCAGAACAACCGCTTGTCATTGAACAAGTGCTTCGAACTCCCGGAGTCGAGTATCCCTTGGAACTCTCTCAACAGGGCCGAAAGCACCATGGGTTCCTTCGCAACCAGTGTTCTCAGCCATCCCGGTGGTGTCTCCAGTGGCATATTGCAATAGCCGTCAAAGGATTCCTCGTTGTTCGTTTCTGCGGTATCTGTTACAGCGGTGGTGCTATGATCTACCTCGACATTATCGTCTGTAGTGTTGGAAGGATGAATAGGGTTAGACTCGTCAGTCGCTAGGTGAGTCTGAGGGCAAGAGGAATTGGATGAAGGTGGATTGTTCATGGTCGACGTGTTTCTGTCTGATCGTTCATTTCAATGTGTATTGCGATTCTGGTTTGTATTCGATGGGTTCGAGGATGTAGGATGAGAATGTGAAGCGTCTGCACCCCCACACTGATTATTCAGTCTAGTCCTATTGACCGAATTCGTCATCACATTCGCTGCGGTTTGTACACGGTATCGACTTTAGCGGTCTGCGTCTGTACATAGCACAGAGTTTGCAATGAACTCCCAGGAATCGTGATTGAGTGACAGTGGGTTCGTGGCTGTCGCATCTGAGCCCATCTTCCGAAGCTGCTCCCACACTGGGTGATTTGGTAGCAGCGCAAGGAACCTAGTGATTGCCTCCGCCCAGCTAATCAGATATTGAGCATTTCAAAGAACATTTAACTGTTTGCGCCACTCTGCAGCGAATTCGGGAATCTGTTCCTGGCTGCAAGGAGATGTGTAATAGAGAGTCTCCTTGATATATTGCCCTCCCGAGAAGTCGTAAACACCGTATTGTTCCCAAAGTATGTTGATGATGTCCCTCGAGGTACATTGTACTCAGTAGTAGGGTCAAGGTTGGGCAGTAGCATGGATGCAATGTTTGGGGATAGATGTGATGTGAGAACAAATGTGGCGACTCCATCTCTAGCCCAAAACACCTGCCATATCTGATACTCCTCCGGTGTAGGATTGTTTGACATGGATGGTGGATAGACAGGCACGATATTCGGGTTGAAGCTCATAACGTTCTCCGGCGTCGGCCCACAAATCCATAAGTTCAGACCCAGGTTCTGAATCATCCCAGTTGCCGCTTCATGCCACTGTGCGAAGTTGTCCTGACCATGGAGAATAGGAATCGTTGTTGTAGACGGTATGGAAGGTGTGGTAGAAGACATATAAGCTAAAAGAAGGGAAGCAGAAGTTTGAAGTTCAACAAGCAAAGGTACGTAGTTGGAATAGTGAGATTGATAAGAGGCAATAAAAGGTTGTTGAACAAACGGTGCAGGAAATGGTAGAGGTTGATGAAATTGTGGAGTATGAGGTAAAGGTTGAAACTGATGCTGTGGAATCAGAACAGTAGCGTAAGGTGGTAAAGCGTGCGGCATTTCATTCGGATAAGCATGAGGCATCTCTCCAACGTTCGCATGTTGAGGAGTTTGAGCCTGTTGAAAAGAGTTTTGGAGATTTGAAACAACGAGCAACAAAGACTGAAAACCATTTAAAAGATCATCAAGATCAGAATGCGTAACGAAACGGTTGTTCGACTTGTGAGGGGGAGTATCACGCCGTGTGTCCTGTTGGTCACCCGGAATATCTCCCATCCCATCAGAGTCAGAGTCCGAGTCGCGTGCACCTGAAGGACCCTCTCCTTGGTCCTGTCATGAAGTGCCGCTTTTCCCCCTATCTTTTCCTTTCTTAGCGCCCATTCCCCTTTCGGCGCCCGATTGTCACTTTGACGCCCATTTGTTACTTTGACGCCTACCAGATACCCGGTTCCCCTCCTCCCATCATTCCCATCATTTCCTTTCCCATCCTTGTTCTTTCACATCGTCTTCACAACCTATCCCATCCATTGTTTCCTTTGTTTTCTTTGTTCTTTTATACACAACAGTTACTCGTTCCGGACTCGTTCTTATTCTATATCTGAACTACTATTGTTCTTTCCTTGTTCCCTATTATCTTTCTTTATTCTCGCACGACTCATATTCCAGTATATAAGCTAGGCAGTTTACACCTGGTCCCTCATCTTGACCTCTTGTCATTGGGACCAGTTATCTACCTGCTCTTACTCTCTGCTCGCTGTCTCTGTCCTCTCTGTCGTCGTCTCCGCTAGTTGACTTCTGTTGCCGTTGCTTCTATAGTCTTAGCGTCTAGCGCTTTAGGACATTAGGTCAAGATCCTTATTGCACTGACAGCCTAACCAGTGGTAGGGTTGTCCTTGCAAGATCATCACGGCTTCCAAACCTTGTTCGAATCTCGTTCACACAGTTGATCCCGCAGACCAACATCACTGGCACCGTCACCCTGAAAACCGCAACTGGAGACTTTGTGAACTCCACACCTGCCCACACGCCGACCCTTTAAATTCGATCCCACAGGCTCGACAGTTCTCTGATGGATCACAACTAGTACCGTTACCGTTCCCCAGTCCTACTCCCGCTCCTGAACCAGAAACCGACCCCACAGTCTCCGCTGCCGTACCGCTTGTTGCACCGCCCACTCCCGTAGGTTCTGGACCAGCCACTCCACAACCTCTCTCTGCTCTTTCACACCGATCTCCATCCCCAGCTGAAACCACCGACTCGCACACCTCCCAGACCACTACTTCCAGTATATCCAGCATGTCTACTCAGGCGACCGCCAGCGCCACCCTCGAATCCCTTCTTACCCGCCTCGTCAATCAGCAACAATCCCAGCAAGCCCAGCTGGACGCCATCAGAGACGCCTTCAAAGCCAACAAAGATAGGGGGAAAAGCAGCACTTCATGACAGGTCCTCCCTTTCCTTACCCTTTCAACTCTGAAAGGGAACAGGTTCTCCTCCCAAGTGCAGTTGGGCTTGGTTCGGTTGTACCGTCGAGTCATGTGAAGGAATAGGTGAAAAATGAAAAGGAACTTGAGTGCTTGGATTCATAACTGGAGGAGAGAACGATACTGGATTCTGATAAGCAGGTAATGAAGAGGAATTATGTTGAGTGACCGGACGATGAGTTGGCCCACTTGCAGCTCGAATCTGGCGAAATGCAGTCCCAAGATTCGTAAAATCACCATGAGGCGATCGCTGCTGGTTATGAGTAAAAGAGTAAATGTTAAATTGAGAAGAATGAGACCGTGGAATCGGAGGTGTATGCGGCATATTGGGTGTATGCGCCATGTTCAATGCATTCTGGCCATAGTCTCGGGGTATCCCACCGTAAGTAGGCAAAACCGGCGTGGAAATATGATGAAATGGAACATTAGAAGAGATTGAAAAAGGTATGGTAGGGGGTCGTGCAGTAACAGGAGCATGAAAAAGTTGTTGAACCGAAGGATAGGTAGGAAAAATAACTCCATGGCTTCACGGCAGGGACTGATTCGGATGATGATTCTGATTAGGTGACATGTGGACGCATCCAAGTCGCACAGTGTGGCGTATTCGAGGAACCTGGCAGTATGTTGGCGAGATCGTCGAGATCAAAGAGTCGTATGTCCCGCGGGACGGAAACAAATGATGAACGGTGATAAGGAACGAATGTGAATTTGAAATAAGACGCGAGCCCAGCGTCAACGAAAGGTGGTCTGGCGATGTTGTATCCCAGAGCAATCTGTTAAAATTTGCCCATAACCTGATATAACAGGTATACCCTGTGATAAACGTTGTGTGTGAGCGAGCTACAGGTGTATCATAAGTACAGACAATGATACACAATATAAATAAGAAACTCACCTCCTCAGCAGACCAGATGATGGTGAACGGCTGAGGAGGAGAGACGCGAATGCTGTAGGTGTAAACGTAAAACGGGAACGGCCAACCTAACATAAATCAAGAGATCGTAGGTATTCTAAGTCCAAAAAGTATAAGTATCCAAGTCGTGATAGCGTACTAAGTCAAAAAATATGTAGTAGTATAGAACAATCTAACTAGGACATTCTGGGAGAGGACGAAGGCTGTCCTTGAAATGCTGCTCTTCTGTGGGGGTCTCATCTGCAATCGCAGTAGCAGCTTCCAACTCCGCCATCTGCTGGTCTTGACACAGATGCGCCATAAAGTTGATACATGATTTCAAACGCCAGAGGTGCTTGAGTATCTGCAGGGCTTCCATGAGTTCGGGCCCGAGCAAGTTGCGAGCATCTGTTGTGGTTGACTTGGCAGAGGAGAATGCCCGTTCACAGGGTACTGATGTCCCTTGGACAGGTAAAACGTCCATCGCCAAGCGAAATACACGTGAAAAAGCTTTCTGGTATTCCTGCAAACTATGAGGATAGTGTCATGAAGTGCCACTTTTCCCCTATCTTTTTCCTTTCTTAGCACCCATTCCCCTTTCAGCGCCTGTTTGTCACTTTGACGCCCATTTGATACTTTGACGCCTACCAGATACCCGGTTCCCCTCTCTTCATCATTCCCATCATTTCCTTCCTCATCCTTGTTCTTTCACATCGTCTTCACAACCCATCTTATCCATTGTTTCCTTTGTTCTCTTTGTTCTTTTATATACAACGGTTACTCGTTCTGGACTCGTTCTTATTCCATACCTGGACTACTATTGTCCTTCCCTTATTCCCTATTATCTTTCTTTATGCTCGTGCAACTCATATTCCAGTATATAAGCTAGACAGTTTACACCTGGTCCCTCATCTTGACCTCTTGTCATTGGGACCAGGTGAGTAGCTAACTTTGTTTCTCTTTACCTTCAATATATCTAACTTGTCATTGGGACCAGTTCTTTATCTGCTCTTGATCTCTGCTCTCTGTCTCTGTCATCTCCATTGTCGCCTCCACTAGTCGACTTCTGCTGCCGCCGTTCTACACCCGAAGTCTTAGCGTCTAGTGCTTTAGGACAGATACTGTGAAAAAGGAGTCATGAACAACATACCGGTGATGACCACGCAATCAGGACGCTGGTATACACACGATGATCCATGTAGTCAAGATAGGCTGAAGCCTCTGCCCGTGCTGAGCGCACACCACCAGTCGTGACATCAGCATCGTCGTCAGAACCACCCAGCTCGACATCCCAAGTGGCGCGCGTGGACGGTGCTGGGCCCTCTGTGTTTGTACCAGGATGAGCGTCTTGTGGCAGCTTAACATGCTAAAATGTAAAGTTAGCACCATGAACCACTTGCGAAGTTCAATACATATACCTCGAGTGTGGCAACAAAGGTGCGCCTTACGTTCTCAACCTCATGAGGTGTGTTTTTCACGAACCATTTGAGCTTCTGGTTTGGATGAACCACTGCGGCAAAGATTCAGTATAAGTCAGGAGAAAAGCAAGCAAAACTTACGCAATGCCAACTTGTATACATCCACGTTCTGAACCTTATCGTTGTAGTCCAGCAATTTGTTGATACCCATGTGGAGGGGAACCTCGAGTCGAGGATAGGTAGTCTGTAGGCTTCTCCATTTCAAAATGACGCAGAACAGGTTTGGGAGATAGTCACAGAGCGTTGGAGTCTTGTCAGTGCTCAGTGACTGCTGGAAGGTGTTCACAACCTGTACACGGTTAGTAAGGGTTACAGTAAAGAGAAAGCAATGGTGACTTGCCTTCAGTATTGCGATGAGCTCTTCAACCAATGACAACTCCGAGGGTAGCAGCGGCTTGATGTCGGTGTATTGGCCTTCCTCAATGAATCTTGGAGGACACTGATACGAGTAAGCTTTGGGTCAAGGAAAAGGGCAGTAAAAACT
Source organism: Marasmius sp. AFHP31 (assembly GCA_024721195.1). NCBI lineage: Eukaryota > Fungi > Basidiomycota > Agaricomycetes > Agaricales > Marasmiaceae > Marasmius > Marasmius sp. AFHP31. The sequence goes on from JANHQD010002447.1 coordinate 16,064, forward strand.
TACTTCATGAGTTTTAAACAGACGTAGGATCATAAAGTAAGCGGAAGACCAGCGATTGTCGATATCACGAAGGAGCTGGAGAACCTCCTTCAGCTTCTCAAGCATGATGATCTTCCATAGTTCCCAACGCCCACCACTGGAGCGGCACTGTAGTAAAGCCAAGTCAGTTCACGAGTAGATGCAGGATGAAGCCAACGTACCTGTCAGACGATTTCCCTGACACGTGTGAAAATGCCCAAGTTCCCCATTGTCTCAATGACTTTCTTTTCAGCGTCGCTGTCTGTGTATCCCTTGGCCAGGCCACCTATGTTGGCTGCCTCAATGATCACCATGCACACCAGGTGAAGGATGTGTGCGAAGCAACTGTATATGAGTCAGAAACCTGAGCAGGATTGAACTGAAGATGGTGCATACCGAATTTGATTCTGTGTTGGAGTGTAGTTTGTGAAGACGTGGTTATCCATAAGCTTGTCTTCAATGGCACTGAGCATTGTGATGTTATTTGCGGTGTTATCTGAGGTAATATAGCCAAGCTACAAGATTGAAGTTAATCAGTTCAGACCAAATGGAACGCTAATGCAAGAGAGTACTCACTTTCGACAAGATCTTGAGGCAAAGCAATACATGCACAAAGGTGGACGCTAGGTGTTTGCCAGTGTGGCTAATGGGAAGTCCATAAAACCCAATGACATTGGAGCGGAGGACAAGGGTGTAGTAAATGCCAAGCTGTTCTCGAAGCTTGGTGTCTTTGATATCTTCTTTTTGAATCCAGTGGGCAATTACAGCAATGAATGGGTAGAGGCGAAAGGTGGACCAGCCATCAGTCATGAATGAAATCTTCCCCATCGCTGACTAAAGCAGACATTAGCACGGAACTACCCGAAGGAACAAAGAGCTCACCTGGAACTCGTGCTTAAGTGTGTGCATCTCAGTAGCGAAGCTCTCCATGATGAGCTTCGTCATTGTTGTACGCTTCGGGACCTGATCATCACAAAGACTTTCCTAGCGATCAGCAGGATGTTCCGCAATGTTGGTGCTTCAATGAATGAGATGGGCTAATGCATCGTCAGTAGCGTTCGAACACAGAGTAGGATACTCACGAGGTCTTCATCAGGAGCTTTCCGAGCACCTCGAGGCTGAATGCTGGGCGGTCGATGATGGGGGCAATCTTCATGTTGTTCTCAGCTCGGTAGGCTACAGCCTCTCTATCTTGTTTGCCCTGGATCTTGATGGGCAGGTTGGCAGTGTCACAAGCGGTGACCCATGAATGACAATGCTGGTCCCAAAAATGGCTGCAGATGGTGCCTGTTGAAAATCCTTCTCCAAAAGTCGACATGGAGTACCGTGGATCACCCTCGGCCTTTTCCCTGCCAACGTGTAAGCCAATCAACGTAGAAAATGAGATGGCTAGAACTTACTTGCAGAAATTGCAGGCAGAATGTTTCCTGCTGGGCTCCAGCGAGAGAAATGGAACCAAATCCCCAACGAAGACACACAGAATGTGAGGCCTATCCTCCCTGAACACGTGACTGCCAACCTTCCGACTCTTCTTTGGCAGTGTGGAAGGTCCTGGGCTATCTGAATTGTCTGAACCCTTCTCAACTGCTGCAACCTTGCCACTGTAGTCCTCTGCTGCATCCTCCGTAAATGTCACCTTCTTTGCCTTGGCCTTGGCCTTTGACCTCACCCGCTTGGCAACTACAATGAAAGTGAGCTTTAGAATCATCAAAACTACAAGCAAAACTTATGTTGCGCCTTTGTTTTGGGTCTCTTGGGAGTTGCGTAGGTTTCTGTTATCAAAAGGTCAATATTTGAACAAAAAGAATGAAGAGAATGTACATACCGGGGTCGGATTGACGTCGGACTTCTATTTCGCTCCCAGTCTCCTCTTCCTCTTCCTCTTCCTCTATGACCCCTCTGCGTCAAGAATTCCCTACAGGGTTCTCTACGACTGTCTGCGGAAGCCGACTCCTTGAAGGCATAGGGGCTCTTTTGGATCGACGCAATGGGGTTGCAGTGATGTGGCCATCTGTTGAATGCATGGGTGTCAACGCAATGACAAGCTGACCTGGAGACGAATGAGTACAGGACCCACTATGCAAATGTTAAACTTACTCGACCCGGGGGCATCGTCCTCAACAAACTCGTAGTCGCCCTCGTCGAAGGTCAAGAATTCGGGTCCTGGTGTGTCTAAAGGATCAATGAGCATCATCAGGTGAAACGAGCAATAAAGACGACACACTTGGTTTGTGAGCAAGAGGATTGGTCTGGATTTTGAAGGGTGTATTCTACTCCCTTTCTAGGTCTGCTGGACGTCAGATCACAGTACACCAACACCCAATTGTGGCTTACCTGAATCACCTGCAAAGGGATCATCGTCGTCGCTGGGAGTGATGTCAACGACTTCCATTTGAGGTTCTACTGGTCCTATGTAGGCATTTTGTCAGAGTTGGTAACTCACACGCACACAATCACTTACTCCTGTCAACCCCCTTGCCCTTGTCCTTGCCAACTACCACAGTCTCGGTGATTGCTTTCGTCTGGGAGGCTTTTCCATAAGGTTTGGGTTGTGGACGGGGTTGAGGAACCTCGTCAATCGGTTCAGGAGGAGGCTGCTTACTCCCCTTCTTAGGTTTTGGCGCAATGTAACTTCTGCCTGTGTAATGATGAGTCCGTGGTGAGACAACAGAGGAAGAGAGACGCTCACCACCTGCTGGTAGTGTTGCAGGCTCCTGGGAAGTACTTTCAGGAGCCCCTCCGTGAGGTTTGGACTTGGTGGCTTGCGGCTTGGTCGCTGCTGTAGACTGGTTAGAAACACATGATAGGTGAGGGGTAGTTAGCAGCTCACCCTTCACTGGTGGTGGGTCATCGACAGGCTCTTCATCTGTTTGACCATGCCTTCGACTTCTTTGAGGCTCTGGAACGGAGTCAGCGATGACTTCAGGAACTGAGCAGGGAGCCATACCTTGTGCTTGCGAAGCAGGAGCTTCATTTGATATGCCAGCTCGAGCAGCTTGCTGAGAAGCTGCCTTTTTGCAAGAAGCCATGGCTGCACGATAAAGCCCAGTCTCGAGAGCAGGAGGTTTATATACAAGTACAGTGTGATTGCATCCCGAATTACTCGTAAGCCATCCATTGAAATCCTTGATTGGAATCCCAAGATTCGAGAGCCTGTTGAGTGGAGTCAGTAATCTGGAGAAGAAAATAGCTGTGATTGATGTAAACAGCGTACCAGGAGGCAGTTGAGAGGTACAAAACGACCGAGGAAACGTAAAATTGGTGGCAGAGGTGTGCTCGCTGGACGTGATAGGACGTGTAAGATGACTGAATGTGTGCAGAGGGAGGAGGAGGCGAGCTTTTCGACTCTAAGGGGGAAGAAAAGTTCGTACTGAGGCGCATTCCTCGCGGCAATTTCCGTGAAGATTATCACCCGGCTTCAAAACTATGACATGAGTGCGCGACAAGGCACCCAAAGAGGGAAGGTGGATAAGAACAAGCAAAATTGACATACCCTGATGCTCCAGATTCGCGCTCAAGGCTTTCCCGGGATGTGTAGGCGACCACAATGATAAACATGAGGTTCAAAAAGCCACCACTTCCATCTCCTCAGAGCCGAGATTAAACTTCTCAAGGCATGCTGTGGAGTTAGGGAAAAGGTCCAACTCGTGGTCCGCAGGTCATCCACGGAGGCAATCACGGTTCAGTGATCTGAACACGTAAAGATAGTGCGAGGGTGTGAAGATGTTATATTTGATGACGTAATTTAGGCAGATAACACAGTAACAACAGCTCCAACAGAAAGAAGTCACTCAGACATTTCTGAGGACATGCGTGTGACTTACGTTGCAGCAGGAGAATGAAGGTGAAGGTAAAAATGTACAACACATTAGCAAAGCATAAAAACAGATACACCAAATGAACTTACCATGAAAACGGGGACATGTCAAGGATTGCCTCCGGCCTTGAAGATAGAGGAGGGTGAGGGAGATGCAGCGCTGAAAAATGCAGAGAACGCACCCACGACCCACTGAGAACTTGACTCGGTAGATGGGACGTTCAGGAATGGTCTACACAACGAAGTCGCTCAGATTGCTCTGAGGACATGCGCGCAGCTTGCGTTGCGGCAGGGAACGAGGGTGAAGGTAAGATCTACGACACGTTAGCATAAGATGAAAAAAAAGATACTGAATGAACTTACCGCCGTGGTGGTGACACGTCGAGGTCTGCCTTCACGCCTTGAAGATAGCAGGAGTGAGCGACATGCAGCATTGATAAACGCAAAAAAAAACGAACTTGGATCTACTGAGGACTCTGCAACTCAGTAGATAGGATGTTCGCCAGATAACAAAGTCGCTCAGATCACTCTGAGGACATGTGCACGACTTACGCCGCAGCAAAGGGTATATTTGTGGTCCCAAAGAGAGTCGCTCAGTATCACTGAGGACTGGCGCACATTTTGTGACATGGCCCTGGATGTGAGGGAGATGTGCCTTCATGTCTTGAGGTTAAGGAGAGCGTTGACAGAGGAAAAGGGGGAGAAGAAGAGAGGCCTTGGTGTCTTGAAGTTGAGGAGATTGTCGACGGAGGGAAAAGAGAAGAAGGAGAGAGACGTCAGAAGTGATTTTGAGAGCGAAAAAAGCCAATAATGGCGAGGGATATGACAAGGAAAGAAGACGGAGGACGTTGACGGTGGCGATGAGGGGCAGTTGGACACTGCTCTGTGGTGGAACTGGGCTGTGCAAACCTTAATCGTGAGAACTACATGCAGTTCTCACGATCAAGGTTTGCACAGCTCTGCCCCTCAGACCTCTCACCCACACTACATCCCCAACACCCTGTCCTCCCCGCCGCCGATATCTAACACTTCATCATTGTCGCCATCGGCAACATTCAGCTCAACCTGATTCTATCTGCTACTCACCTCCTCTGCATCTCAATGTTTTCTCCTCATATCACATCATTTCCCTCTTCAACGCAACCATACCTCAACGATCTAACGCAATCAGATGCCCACAAGGCTCCATTCCCACCTTAAAGACTCTCAACTGAAACGTGAGTAATTTCTCTGTCCTTAAAAACATCTCATCTAACAGTTTTTCCCAGCCATTCCTCTCCACTATTCTCTTCGCTATCCACAAGTCCCTGGCTCGCCGCAAAGACCTTTGCGCGCATTGTCCTCGAAGTGATTTGAGCGATTATCTTTCTTTTCATCTTCACCACCAACGCCAGTTTGTATCTTCCACACGTCCACCAATATTCTCTGCTCTGATTGTTTGTCCCCACACACCCTTTCCTCAGCCGCAACGAATGTTGCGCGCCTGTCCGCAAATCCTTTTGAGTGACACTCTAGATCCTCCAGTCACAGCGTTTCGCTGCGATGGATGTCTTGAATCTTACAGAGCACGATCTCATGAGGAATGTTCCACTTAAGGGCTTCACCGGTGAGTTTTTGCAATTCCGTGAACTACTCAACGTATCTAATAGTATGCACAGGCACTCTTTCCTACACCAATGGACTCGTTGCTTCCTTGTATCCCAGAACACATGAATTTGTTACCTCTCTGAATATGTCGACCATTCCTCTCCCTCCGTTTGGCTATACCCGCGACTTGTATTGTCGAGAAGATGGGTTCTATGGCCCCGACGATCCCGTACAAAGCCCACAGCCATTCAACCACAGTAACCTCTATCTTGTGTGGATACCTCGACCATCGTCCGACAACAACCATCCCTATATCCGCAATAGCGATATATGGGCTCAAGTCTTCCCCCACGATATGGAATACACCTCACAAGGCTTAGCTTGTAGGGAAGGAGTGCTCAGAGGGCCTTTCGTTAGCAGTCTCGAGCAGGTGGTAGACCGTCTGTGGGAACGTTCGAAACGGTTTAAAGAGGTCGGCGTCATTAGCAAAGTCAACGTCCCCACATTGGTTCAAGAATTTGACAGTACGCTGACCATATGTTTGGATTGGGTGCGAAATGTCTTTATGTCGTTTAGGGACGTTCAACGCGGGTTTTCTGAGCTCTGACAGGCGTGGGCGTATACAGTTGCGCTACTGGATTGGGTAGAGCAGGGTAGCAGCAGTGGTAGCAGCAGTGGTACACAGTAGCGCTGCCAACAGCTTGCTCGGCTTGGCTCTCGCTCAGCTCCGGAGCAGAGTGGTTAATTACCGCTCCAGAGCCATTGACATCATTCAGCTCCGCTCCAGAGCCGCTCAGAGCGACTAAGTCGTCGCTCGAGCGGCTTTTTTCTCTACATGGTTCTTAGATCGATTTATTTTACTATAATGATCTAAAACAAAAAATACATGGGAGAAAGTATAGGGAAAGCACCACAAAGGCTTGTTTGGATATTCTTTCCCATGGGCTTTGTGAGGCCCCCACCACACCTCATTTGCGCTGAGAGTCGCAAAACCCTCGAAAACTCCTCAACTACACATTAGCATATTAATTTAGGTTTAAAATATCAAGTACTTACAGTTTAAATGCCAAGTGCCAACATCTTCAACAAAAAAAAATTTTAGGAATTTCTGGGCCGCTCGAGCCAACTCTGGCCGCTCGGAGTCAGCTCCGAACAAAGCCGTTCAACTGGCTCTCTGGAGTGGTTCCACTCCGCTCCGCTCTTGAGCGCTAGAACCGTGACTCGAGCGGAGCCGTTGGCTACGCTAGTACACAGCATCCTGGAGATCAGATGGGTGCGTTTGTCTGGACCGACTGGGATGCGCTCTTCCTCCACCGCTTCAGCCTCCCCGTATTCTATGTCTGCCCGTACCGCGATTTCGATTGCCAGATTATTCTTGCCGTCAAGCCGTTCGTGGCGGGTATGGACTGGCAGATCCGTACCTGAGTTTTCATGAGAAGCGACAGGGTCAGGTGACCCGTTGCTTCTCTCTTCTCGACCACGATGTACGAAAGCGTTCTCGTTGTTGTATAACCTCCTTCCTCAACATCTTCTCGCGTTTTTGACCACCTCGTGAGGGAAGCAGCATCGAACACTTCGCCTATATTCTCATTCTCGTTCTGTTCACTCCTTTTTTGGTACAATCGTCGCGTCAACCCAGATGACTTCTACGGACCCGCCACACAACTCGCGCAACCCAGAAGCCTTGGCAGCCTCTTTGAAGCCCACCAACGTTGTGAAACGGTCGGCTCATCCTCGGGAGGCTCACAACAGGAATCGTTTCGCCTCGACGGCTGGCCCTGAGGGGTCTTCTGGAGGTGGGGGGAGTGTCCTGCAGAACGCTATGGCCTCTTCCTCGAGAAAGCCGTCGAACCCGAGTCCAGGAGTCAAACCCAGGATGAGGATGAGGACGAGGACGAGGACGGCGAGTACAGCCTGGATCAGGACCATCATGAGGCGCAGGACGACAGGGACGACGACCTAGACGAGCAGCCACGCATCGCCCACGGTAGGGGGGGAGGGGCGGACAGCGATGAGGTCGACGTCACAGCCCTCTACAAACACAGTGACGGCGGTTTCAAGCGGGGGGAGGACATGCGCATACAGCCAACCTCCAAGTCTGCGTGCATACAGCCAGATCAACAGGGGGTGGGCCATGTGGCTGACCACCCTCCTTCGCCTACACTCGTGGACCCTTCTCGTTCCAAGAAGAAGGGGAAGTCTCAGGAGGAAAATCGTTTCATGGAGATCTCTCGTCGTGAGAAGGTCACTGACACGATCCGTTTACCTTTCGATAATCTGACGTTTCACAGAGGGCTGACTGGCAAAATAGCTTCTCTAACAGTAACACGCAGGGTTTATAATGTTCACTGATAAGTTCTCACTTCAAGTCTCAGTCTATTCAGATGCTTATTGTACCTTTCGGTCGCTTAAAGTCGCACTTTAATAGATTCTTAAGTCTCTCGCAAGTTTGATCAAGCAGTAAGCAAGTTTGATTCAATAGAATCAGTATCTAGCAGTCGAGTTTCGGGGTTGTTAAGTCGAATAAAGAGGTCGAGTTGTACGAGACCTCTCCTACACTATTTATACTGTAGCTACGACTACTGTAATGGTAAATACAGAAAATACATCGTACCATAATTGTGTGCGCAGCACTTGCGCAGTACTTTGACGGGCGCTGGTTCTTGAGCGCTGGCGAGCGCCGGACTTTGGGCTATGTAGCACTGGTCTGGTCCTTGGGCGGGTGTTTCGGGTGTTTTACTGAATTGCGCAGTCTCGGGAATGTCGGTGAGTGAATAACCTTGCATTTCCGAGATAAGATACTCGGAAATTGTAGTATCATCCTGTAGATTAGATGAGGAGCAAATCAGGGTTGATGATCAGTGGGAGATTGAAGGGGGGTGGGTTTGATGTGAGAGTTTTCCTGTACGCTGCTTAGACCACGCGATGCTTCATCCATGGTACGTCCCTTGCTCGATGGAAAGTTCCGATCGTGACATTTCCCCCTTCTCGAGGTTTCAGCCCCTCCTTCAGGGTTGATTGGCAAAGTCCTGGAGTGTTATATCCCTGATTTTTATATGTTCCCGACTCGGAAATGAAGTCTGCGGCTGAGTTTTCCAGTTCACCGTGGTGGAGTCTTGTTTCAACCTTCCAAAGTAAGTCCCTTGTTTGACTGGTCAATTCACTCGCTCATGGTGAAGACTTTGCATCGTTGAGACTGCTGACGCATTCTTGGGTCTAGGGCTTTCTACCCCGAAAGCATATAAAAGCTGTATGGAATTTTCTCGACTTGACCAGAAAATCCCAAGCTTCTATCGCCTATTCAATCTTCACCATGCAATCCAACAACGCTATCACTACCCATGACCTTGAGGTCCGTTCTCAACAGACCGATGGTCGTCCCAGTGACGCCCTACTCGCCTCGATGTACTCCATTCCTCCTGCGTGAGTCTTTTCCCTATTTCTTTCAGCTTGTGTCCTCGTTGCTAACTCCATTATACAGCGCTTTGGCGGATATCAAACGGGTACTAGAAGGCCAATTTGGCTCGGGGTTCTCCGTTGAGAACTTCTTCAAATCGTTTGAGCTCACGCTTGACGGTTTGAACCGTGCTCACCTTGCCAAATCAGCGTCAGTTTCCTTCAATTTTGACGAATTCCCGTGTTGATTTACAGTTTACAGTCATGTCCGCGAGTTGGAATCGCAAGTCGTGGAAAAGCACATAAAAAACGTCGAGCTCCGTGCAGCCTTCGACGAATTGACGGCTGCCTTTGCCGCTAAAGAGGCTCAAAATTCGGAATTAGGAGCTGAGGTGAAGGAATTAACTGAGTAAGTCGTCAGTTTCATTCCTTGATTTGGTTGACATTCACCTTGATTGTTTCGTAGCCTCAAGACTCGCAACTTGTTCCAACTGGGCGTCCTTGAAAAGTAAGTTTTATATCCGTTGGTCCCGACTTAACACTGAGTGTTTCTCCCTCTAGACTCTTAGAAGAGTATAAGGAATCTGTCGGGTCTCTTCAGAAGCGCATCGAGGATCTTCAACAACGAAATGATCAGGCTGGTGATAACCTTCAGCTGATCAATAAGTTGAAAGGTGCGTACTTGTTTCGAAATTTTTTTTTTTTTATGGATTTGTTAGCTGATCCGTCCATTTTGTAGCTGAACAGGAAGATTTAGTTGACCGGCTCACTCGAAAAATTGTATTCTTGGCCCGAGAGGCCATGAAAGGTCGTAGGATGAGTTTTATCCGAGTCCTTCCTGACCTTCAACGAATTCTCCGAGAGCTTCGTTGGGAGGTCAACGCTATCAACGGCCTGTTGAACTCGGAAGCTTTCGATGCAGCTTCCATTACCGCAACCATCGGAAGCTCTACATTCTCTGTTAACCATTCCCAAGCTGCCAACCTCATCAGTGCTGGGACTCGAGCTGAACGCCTTACCGATACCATTGCTCAATTTCTTGAGGAATACGAATTTTTGTCTCGTCGTATCCTGGGTAATGTTAGTGATGAGGCCACTACGACCCAAGACATTGGTCGTGCTTCCAGAGGTAAAATCCCTGGAATTGAGGCCATTATGAAAAGGACTCGGTGAGTTATTCGCCTAATATTTTTTATATGACGTTCGACTCACTTAATGTTGAGGTCCCTTATCCCTAGTCTCCTCAACGGCCGTGGTTCGGGTAGCAGTAGCCCTACTACTTCGGATTGTGTTATGTCGGACGATTCAAATGATTCGGGCCGGGTGTCACTTCCCAGCAATGCTAGCGGCTCTAGCGACTCGGGTGCTGGTGCTTATCGCTACTCAGCATTGAATCGTGCTCGGACAGCTACCTCAAAACTAACCAAGGCTGTTTCTCCGGCATCTCATTCAACTAACTGGCGTGCTCGTGCTTAAGGTGAGGTTTTCTTTTCTGTTCCTGGATGTTTTGCTAACGTGATTGAATTGGGATGTCCACAGTTTGTACGACTCGTCAAGTCGTCTCGTAACTGTAGAATATATTTATTTAGACCAATAGACCGAGACGTCGAACAACCTTTAAATACCGTGAATGAATCTGCCTATTTATTTTCTCAAACGTCAGGATCGTCTGAGTGGCAGGTCTTCTTTGTCAGGGCTGGTATTCACACTTGATTCGGGTTGGTTTGCACTTCGTGCCGATTCCATGGCCTTGAGAATTTGCTCAGTAACTCCGGGACGTTTGGGATGCCTTTTTTGATACTCTCGAATAGAGTCGACTGCACCTTCGAGATTTTCAAGAGGTTCCCACGTATCTTCGTCGGGTCCATAGCCTTTCCAGCTAACGTGATATCGTAAACCACGACCATGACCTCGGGAGTCCAGTATGGCGTCAACTTCCCATTCTAACTCGTTCTCAATCTCTATTGGGGGCGGTGGAGGTTGCTTCCGTCTGGGAAACTGGTCGGGATGGTCTTTAGAGAGCAAGCTTGTGTGGAAAACGGGGTGAATACCTTGCAATGTGGTTGGCAGTTTCAATTCATAGGCGTGTGAGGAAACTTTCTTGATGATCGTGAAGGGACCTAACCGTTTGTGATCGAGTTTCTTGGCAGGTCGGCGTGTTTTGATATTTTTGGTGTTGAGCCAAACCTTGGTCCCCACTGTCCAAGTGTCCGGTACGTCATCTCGTCTTCTATTCGCAAACTCCTCATACCGCTTGTTCACCTCTTCGATCTGCCCTTGTAGGTATCTGTGCATATCCTCAAGGTCTTCAGCTACCAAGTGTGCCGTATGGTTAGGCACGTCTTTGAACGAGATAGTGAGTCGGGGATGGTACCCTTTGTTGGCAAAAAAGGGTGTCGTGTTGATAGCCGTGTGGTAGGTGTTATTGTATGTGAATTCTGCCAGAGGTAAAAATTGTTCCCAGTCGTCCTGGTCATAGCTGACAAACAACCGTAAGTACTGTTCTAACGTTTGGTTAGTTCGCTCTGTCTGACCATCGGTCTCCGGGTGATAGGCTGTTGATAGGTTTGACTTAATTTCCAGAATTGTGCAGAGAGACTGCCAGAAGCTGGAAACAAAGGTTGACCCACGGTCGGAGACTATATCAGCGGGCAACCCGTTTTTTGAGAAAATATACTTGACGAATTGCTGGGCTAGTATCTCCGCTGTATCAGTTGTATGGCAGGGTACGAAAACTGCCTGTTTGGTCAGACGACAGACGACAACCATTATTGCATTGTATCCATCTGATTCGGGAAGTTGTGTGATGTGGTCAACCGATATTGAAAGCCACGGCCGTAGAGCTATTGGGAGTGGTTTCAACAACCCATAAGGTCGACGGCGAACAGCTTTAGCTCGGCTACACGGCTGACAAGACAATACATACGATTTGACTGACTTGCGGATTTTTGGCCAGTAGAAGTTCCGCAGAATTAGCTTGAGGGTCGAAGTGATTCCAGGATGCCCTCGGAGTTTGTGATCATGGTGTCCCTTCAGGACATCCAGTCGCAAATCCTTATGATCTGGGACATATACCAATCCGTTTCGTAGCAATAACCCGGCCTCCAACTTGTACGGACTCTCTGAATCTTCCGATATTGATTTCTCCGCGTTATTCCAATAGGTATCCTTGGGTGCGTTCTTGATACGCTGGAGAAGTAGGTCGTCATTCAGAATGAGTGCTGTAGCTAAAGTGGCTACCAACCTTTCGGGTTGAATCAACACCTTATTATTCATTTCATTAACGACCTTCTGGAATGATTTTTTCGGGTAGACGTCGGGGCGGCGAGTTAATGCGTCGGGTTTCAGACCAAGTCGCCCTGGACAGTAATTGATCATAAAGTCGAAGCCAGATAAGAACTCCGACCACCTTGCTTGTCTACGACTCAGTTGTTTCGTTGTTGTGAAAAACTGTAGGTTATTATGGTCAATGTATACCTGTACCGTGAAGTGTGCACCTTCCAAGTATGCCCGCCATTGCTTAAATAATTCTACGATGGCGAGTAGTTCTTTATCGTAGATATCATAATTAAGTTCAGCAGGGACCATTGTTCGGGCATAGAATGCGACGGGGTGGAGCTCATTGGTCTCAGGATGGGGTTGGGATAGAATCGAGGCTATGGCATAGTCCGAAGAATCTGATTCTACTACTATAGGAAGTGTCGGGTCAAAATGTCTAAGGACTGGAGCTTCAATGAACGCTCCTTTGAGCAATTCAAATACATTTTGACATTCTTCCGTCCAGTTCCACTCGCGTTTCTTTGAGGTAAGCGACGTCAGGGGTTTTACAATACCTGAGTAGTTGTCAATAAATCGGCGGTAGAAATTGGCAAAGCCGAGAAACGACTGTACCTCCTTGACGTTAGTGGGTACCGGCCAGCTTTGTATCACCTCTACTTTCCTCGGGTCCATTCGAACTCCTTCCGGCGTGACGATTACTCCCAAGTATTCCACTGAATCGGTGTGGAACTCACACTTTTCCGGCTTCAAGTGAAGGTCATTGCTCTCGAGTCTTTGTAGAACCTCTGAGACATGCTTTACATGTTCCTCCTCACTCTCGGAGAAGATAAGTATGTCATCAAGGTAAACAATGACGTTGAGGTCCACGAGATCATGAAAAATCTCGTTCATGAACTTCTGAAATACCGAGGGGGCGTTAGTCAATCCAAACGGCATGACTAGGTATTCAAACGCACCGTATCGTGTGCGGAAGGCGGTTTTCCATTCGTGTCCCTCAGCGACACGGACATTGTGGTAACCTGCTCGTAAATCAAGCTTTGTGTAGATCTTTGCCCTATGTAACCTGTCGATAAGAGTGCCGATCAATGGGATAGGATAGTTATTTCGCCGGGTGAGACGGTTTAAGGCTCGATAATCAATGCACAGTCTCAATGTGCCGTCCTTCTTTTTCACAAAGAGGACTGGGGCTCCAATCGGGGAATTCGAGGGTCAAATAAAGCCCTTATCCAACAAGTCATCGATGTGGGTCTTTAACGCTTGAAGTTCGGTCTCGGACATATTGTATACTCTGCCAATTTGGGGTAACTCGTTATCCTTGGTGTTGATAGTGATGTCGTAGTGACGATGCGGGGGTAGGGTCTTTGCCTCGTGCGCTGAGAATACCATGTCGAATGCGTGGTAAGGTTCAGGGACAACTTTTTCGAATTTAATCTGCTCGTCCCTAGTCATCAAGTTGTCAGTGTGTTCCTTCGCGTCGCTTGCTCGTAGGACCTGTTTTTCATCAGAGAACGAGTCAGTCGGGCATCGGATACACAGCATGAATGACTCCGCACCTTCTTCCATCAGCGAGATAAAGGTACGAGCTCCCACGAAGTTGATTAACGGGGAGGTTAAGGGTCGTTGCGGGGTAGGACTCAATGAATCGTTAAAAGGTCCGTTAGTCGTTGCATTAACTTGTTCAATCAGTTTCTGATCTACGTTTGAACTGTCATTAGCAAGATCCTTGGCTAAGATGGCGGCAAGTACAACCTTTCCGTTGAATGAAAAAGTTAAGTCCGTCCAATTAATGGGCGGGTTATGTCGTCTAAGCCATGGGAGTCCTAGCACAATCCTGGCTGAAGGATGTAGCCGTGTGATTAGCAGTTCTTCTGCTGGGTGAACCGTTCCATCAGCAAAGACTAAGTCGGCTATCAAAGCGTGCATGATGAGTCCTCCTGAGGTCCCTTGTCCGTCAAACAGGGTCAGCGTTAACTGGTCGTGTTAATTTCCGTATGTTTCATGGGTGTCTCTGTGCTTCTGATTCGTCGATGAATTGACGTGTAGCTCCGCAGTCAATTAGTGCAGGGATTGGTGGTTGATTCAGGGTAAATAATTGTGTGTGGATGAGAAAGGATTCGTTGGAGAAAGATGAAATGAATGCGGTGTCTGTCAAGGTTGATGATGGATCATTTTCTGTTGTTACTGCTGCTCGAAGTGTTACTTGCCTTGGCTTCTTGCTCGCAGTTTTGATGTCAAAATTATAGGTTCTGGAATTTGAAGGGGGGATATCGCGTGTCGGGTTCAGTTTTCCCCCTCTTTGAGGTCCTGAACCCCCTCCTCGTTTCCCGACTTGTTGTCATCGCTTTCATCGCTATCTATCTCGTCCTCACCGTCGTAATTGACTTGGTGTGCCTCGTTGTTGGTATCAAAGGCATAGGTGAGTACGTCAGAGTCCTGTGGTAGATCTTCGAATGCGAATCCAACTCGTCCCGCAGCTTTAGCAGGCACAATACTATCGACCGGAGGGTTAGGACAGTCTCGTCCGAAATGTCCTGGTTCTGCGCACCTAAAGCATAACCCATTTGCCATTCTTCGTTCCCGTTCTTGTCGAGTGATCCTCATGATTTGAGGTCGATTCTCTGGCACTGGTGGGTTAGAATAAGCGGCATTTCCTTGTGCTGTTGTTGATTCTCGCACTCTCCTACCACCCCGATAACCCCGAGACGGTCCTGCCTGCGATGTCGAGTTGTTTGCAGGGGGAATATTGGTGTTATTATCAGTATTTGTATTGGTGTTATTGCTGTTGTTGTTGAAGGTCCAAGTTGAACGAGTTCTTGTTTCGAGTCCAATATCTGCAAAGGCCTGTCGGGCACCATCAATCTCCAGCAACCGTTGAACCACGTCTTGATACTCTTGAGGGATTCCACCAATGTAAGTGATTCTGTTTCGTAGTTCTGCACGTATTTGAGCTACAAGACGCCATTTCAATGCAGAGTCGTTATAATTGGTTAACAACGACGTGTCTTCGAAACGTACCAAGAATTCCGCAAAAGTTTCTCCAGCTTTCTGCACGACTTTGTCAAGTGCCGCTTGAGCATGTAGCTGTTCATCGAAAACTCCGAACAATCTACGTAATTCCTCAATAAACATCGTCCATACATGCAAAGCTGGATTACGAATACCACTATTAATCTCTCTCTCTGACCAATTCTGGAACGTGCGTGACGCCGCTCCAGCCAAATACGAGGACGCAAACTGTACTCGATCTTGGTCAGTAACGTAGATATGTGGTTTCGCTACAAACATCCTGATGCAATCACTCACGAATCCTCTGAATTCCTCGCGTTTTGACCCATCAAATTCGCGTGGTTTTTTGATCTCCAGCTTGGATTCTCGATTGACGGCTTCTCGGTGAAGTCGTGCTGCATCGTCGTCGTTTCGTGGCGGCGTGGTTCGTATCGTTGGTCCAGGGGGGCCGGGAGGGCCTGGTGGGCCAGGAGGGCCAGGAGGACCTGGTGGGCCGGGAGGACCTCCAAAATTTGCATTAAAACCGTTATTTTGACGGTTTGGGTCGTCTCCAGGGGGTCCAAAAGGACCAGGAGGTTCAGGTGGGCCAGGTGGGCCACCAAATCCACCAAATGAACGGTCTGCTCGTTGTGGAATTGAGTCGTGGACTGTTCCAGATGGTCCGGGTGGTCCTGGAGGACCCGGAGGTTCACCACCTCTCGATAGATCTCCGAATTGCCGTGTCTTCAGTGGTTCACCCAGTCGGCAAGCTGATTGCGAACGTTCCTCGCTATACCAGCTTGTTGTTCCTTCCGAACGTTCAGAGACGTTGCTTGGTCTAAGCAGAGTTGATGCGAAGGTTTTTTCCGAGTCAGTACTCGTGAAAAAGTGTTGCTGCGGTACTGATCCGTAAGAACGTGGTTGCCGTTGGGAATTAACAGTATTGTACTGCTCACACTGTTGAACGTCATGATTTCCTGCGCAATGGTGAGTAACAGACTGCATAGAAACGTCTGAATTGTGACTCAAAGCCTTGTGTTGTGAGTCTCGAGAATCGTTGCTCGGAGAAGTTGGGTCTTGTCCCGGTGGAGGTGGTGGAGGTGGTGGAGGCGCTGGTGCTGACATTGAGCGATCGAAGTATCGATTTGAGGTCTCCCGGTCGTGTTGTTGTTCCTGTTGTGCCTTAGTATATGACTGAGAGGGTGGAGGTGTATATCCGGGACGTCGATCATCTTGGTATGTTGGTCCGAGTGGTTGTCGGGTCCTTGAAAAGGCCGGGGGAAAACCTCGTCCACGTCCTCTTCCTCGACCCATCCAGCCGTTATCCCTGCTTCTCCAGCTCAGATCTTCAATGCGCGACGTTGAAGGTGGGAGGGAACTCGTACCTTCCCTCCATTTTCCCTTCTCTTCCCAACTTGCTTTCCCTTTACTGTTATCACTCTCTGTACCATTTTCCGTGCTTGAGATGCCTTCTGAACGAGTAGAGGGAGTTGCAGAAGTTGGTGGTG
This sequence comes from Marasmius sp. AFHP31, assembly GCA_024721195.1. Classification (NCBI taxonomy): domain Eukaryota; kingdom Fungi; phylum Basidiomycota; class Agaricomycetes; order Agaricales; family Marasmiaceae; genus Marasmius; species Marasmius sp. AFHP31. The sequence continues at coordinate 32,654 of JANHQD010002447.1, forward strand.
GTTGTCCGGGGCTTGATGAGAAGGTGGTTGAGCGAGCCATGGTGGTAGTTTGAGAGAACGAGGCGGAAGGTGGCTGTGTAGCCACGCGTTCGGTATCGAGCACCGAAAGTTTGGAGATTTCAGCGCTAGCGCCCTTAGGCGTTTGAACCGGCACTTGGCCCGGCATCTCTCTTTCCTTCCTACCTCCATTATCTCTTTCATCGTTACCGCTCCCTCGTTCCTCAAGCTCTTCAATTGCTTCAAAATGAATGGAAGACCTGTCAGGATAGGTTTGGGAACGGTTTGATGGGCTGGAGGCAGGGAATCGAGTGGTAGAATAGGACCTATACGATGGTAAGTCTTCCATTGTATAATTTATTTCTGACGTTGTTTCTCCCTCGCCATTCTCGTTCGAGAATGAGTATGTTGATCTTCTGTAAGGTGTACTCGAAGAAGCCGGTCGCCGTGATGAACTGGCGTCAACACCGGTATCCAGATGGGGAGGAAGATCCCGTTCGAAACGGACAGTCCTCTGAGGTCGAACTGACCTTTGGGAATCGATCGGGCCCGACTCTTCGAGGAACCCTCGTTGAGTCGTGGGTTCTGCGTCATGGAGAACTTCCTGACGTTGATTATCCTTGTCCGATCGTGGCTTTGATTCGTTAGATGACGTATCAAAGTCAGAGATGTCGATTACAACGGGGAAGGTGCTAGAATTGGGGGTGTCCAACATCGTTGACTGCCGGTTAGGGCTGGTGGTTTGTGGTGTCGTACTCCTACCCTGGTATCCGAGTTCTTGAGGAGATTGCTGTCGTTCGATGACTATCTCTATTCTCGGACTTGCTGTTTCCCTCGTTGTTGCTGGCGAGTCCGGGACAGGGTTTGGTGGCCTAACTGGTATGTCTTCCTCTTGCTTTTCCATGATATCCATTTCTAATACATTACCTTCGTTATAAATATGTTCACTCTTACCTTGCGTTTTGTTTTTAGACATATTATCCGCATACTTATCTTGGCGAGAGTCTTCGAGCTCTCGTCTTAACTTATCCAATAATATGAGGTATTCTTCTTTCGATATCTCACCTTGTAACATCCTCTTATGCTCACGATCTACTTTGTTCTCCCAGGTGTCCGTACTTGTATCGATCAACGTTGCTGATTCAGGCGGCCTAGAACTTTGAGAGGATCCTCGTTGGTTTGCTCGAGGATTCTGTTCAAATTCTTGTAGCGCCGCTTGTATCTCAGGTACTTGGGCCTGAGTCACCAGGAACGCAAGTTCCAAACGGTTCCGGGGGTCTTCGTTTAGGGCTTCAACGACAGACAAAGGTAAGTCGTCGTCTACGTGGTCCAAAAAAGATTGGAACACACCTACGTATGCACTCGTTGGCTGTCTACGACGAGTTGCGATGCCAAGACGTTGTGCTAACATTCTGCTTCTTTGTTCTAGGTCGTCAATAGCTTCTTGAAGACTCCCATAATTCTGGGTGTGTCTGGCTCGAGTTCCCGCAGAAAAAGGTGAGTCCATTGGCGGTTGTAGTGTCGAACGTCGCTGATCAATTATCCTACCCAACCAAGGGCTACCCATTATTGATTCGTATTGTGCCCCGTATGACCGTGGTGGTTGTTGTGTTGCCAACCTATCCGAGGTATGTAGATTGCTGTTTTCATCAGCTATTTCTAATGCCATCGGTCTCCGTCTAGTTTGCACGGAGTCTCTTAGGCTGGTAGATCTTGTGAATGGTAACTGAGAACGCCAGTCGGCGCTCCTCGAAGACCATACCTGACGCTTGGGTATGTCCTCGAGCTCTATTTCTGCAATCTCCTGCCTCAACGTTGGCGTTAATGACGGATTTGGGGCGTCGTCATATTCATTCCTCAATGGACGTTCACAGTCAGCTCTTCGAAGTTCACTACGCAACGGGCTTCTCTGATAGAGCTGTCTGGCTCTTGTCATAGGTGAAGCTAGTGGAGGTTGTTGTGCACGAGTTCGATAGCGTAGGAGTCATTGTTGGGCGTAATTTGGGTGCAAATCCTCCGCCACAGGTGAGTAGTGGGCTTCTTCAATTGTCACCGTTGGCGACGCTAGTCTCATTTGACCCAAAGATTGAGTTAAGGCTTGCATCAGGGAGGGTCTTGGGGTTTGTAGTCGTTCTCTATGAGGGCTGGAGACCGTGGGGGTTGGATTGTTCGACCTTCTCGTTGTATGTTGACCCTCGGAAGTGGGGGTGGTATTCTGAGGATCTTGAGGTTGAAGCATTGCCTCTACTTCGAGTGCCGATGCATCTTGAAGGTTACTAGGTGAGTTTTCTTCGTTACCTTCTTCATCACTACCATCTAATTTCCTTCCTGGCGTATCAAATCCAGGGTGATCAGAGGTAGAGGAAGCTGGGGATCCCGAACGAGACGTTCTGGGACTGGGTGTTCGTCTAGGTGCATTAGACCATCCAGTCGCAGGGTTTCGTATGTGGAACGGAGTTGATCGTGTTCCTTCCGGGGAGTGTTCTCCTGAGTCAGATCGATCTTCGCGAGTTTCGGTATGTGCTCTAGTTGTTTGAGTTGCCATGATGGAGTCAGTATTGACCTCTTTATTATGACACGATCCGTTTACCTTTCGATAATCTGACGTTTCACAGAGGGCTGACTGGCAAAATAGCTTCTCTAACAGTAACACACAGGGTTTATAATGTTCACTGATAAGTTCTCACTTCAAGTCTCAGTCTATTCAGATGCTTATTGTACCTTTCGGTCGCTTAAAGTCGCACTTTAATAGATTCTTAAGTCTCTCGCAAGTTTGATCAAGCAGTAAGCAAGTTTGATTCAATAGAATCAGTATCTAGCAGTCGAGTTTCGGGGTTGTTAAGTCGAATAAAGAGGTCGAGTTGTACGAGACCTCTCCTACACTATTTATACTGTAGCTACGACTACTGTAATGGTAAATACAGAAAATACATCGTACCATAATTGTGTGCGCAGCACTTGCGCAGTACTTTGACGGGCGCTGGTTCTTGAGCGCTGGCGAGCGCCGGACTTTGGGCTATGTAGCACTGGTCTGGTCCTTGGGCGGGTGTTTCGGGTGTTTTACTGAACTGCGCAGTCTCGGGAATGTCGGTGAGTGAATAACCTTGCATTTCCGAGATAAGATACTCGGAAATTGTAGTATCATCCTGTAGATTAGATGAGGAGCAAATCAGGGTTGATGATCAGTGGGAGATTGAAGGGGGGTGGGTTTGACGTGAGAGTTTTCCTGTACGCTGCTTAGACCACGCGATGCTTCATCCACGGTACGTCCCTTGCTCGATGGAAAGTTCCGATCGTGACAGTCACCGCTCGTCGGAAAGGTGAGCCATTGGGCCACCGTTCGTTTTCGTTCACTGTGACTCATGTGTGTTGGGTCTTCTAGGTGCCGAGGGGGATCATGCTAGGTCAGCCTCCCCTTGTCGTGATCGTGGTCAGCCTCGTCGTCGAGAGTGCTCACCGGGTATGCACTCGTCTCCTGTTTGTTGAGAGGGGAATGCTGATATGTGACATGCAGCTTGTAGAGACGCTGAGTGCAAGTCTTCGAAACACTCGTCGAGGAGGAAGACCCCCTCTGGGGACCAGGTCAGGCGGGACAGAGCTTCGAAGAATCCTCGGCGTCAGGAGACTGATGACGAGGCCCTTGATGGTGAGAAGACAGACCCACATCGAGGAAGGGATTGCAAGCGTCGTAGGCGGCAACCCTCCTCAAGTGAGGACTCGGACTCAGACTCTGGGAACAGCTTGTGCTCCCGCTCCCGTTCATCTTTGAGCTCTCGCTCGAGGTTGAGGGGACCATCGACGAAGGAGTCAGCTCACATCCCCATGGACCCAGATGCCGATGAGGGTGTTGCTCCGTCGGACGCCGCAAGTTACCTCCCCTACGAGATCATCGAAAACCTCGCTACTGGTTGGAAGTCGCCGATGTCGCTGGCCTGGTTCGCACCAGATCATGTGTGCTCCCCCATCAGGGAGGATCCGGTCTCGAGAAAGAAACGCCTCGACGGGATCCCGGACCATCGCATCACGAAGAGTGATTTCTGTGACATCGCGAAGCAGATGCCCTGCGCCATTGCGCAGTTCTACGTGATACCCGGCCGGAAGAAGCCTTGTTCGGTGTCAAAGGCCATCGCAAAGATGTTCAAGCGCATGTTCAAGATGGTCACGGACAAGCCGGATTTCTATCGCATCTACCCATCGTACCTGAACTACACTGTGGACGTGACCAAGCAGTGGATGAACAGGCGGAGCCGGCAGAATGTCCACATTGACAAGTGGGACCCCAACACCTGGAACACGATCAGGGAGAAGGAGAGGGACCCTCAGAGCTCGTCGGGCAGGGGCCAGCACTCGCAACTGCCAGCTCAGCAGCGGCGTCGTTCGCCTTCCTTTCGTGCCGACGCCACATCGTCCTCTCAACAAAAGAAGAAGGGTGTGTGTTGGAGAGGAGGGCCAAAGTGCAAACACAACATCGGGAAGCATCAGGAGGCAACTGGCTCCGACGTGACTCGTTGTCAAGTGAATGGGTGGACAAGGATGGTCACGCCTACTGCGTCTTCTTCAACACCAAAGGTTGTGCAAAGTCAGCCTGTCGCTATCGCCACGCATGCGGAGTCTGTGGTAGTCAGGACCACGACTCGCAGGGACACCGCTGAGGTGTTCCCTGTTGTCACCCGCTTCAATGTGGATGGGTGGGAGCAGGTGCTGGTGGAAGCGGGGTTGGGTGAGGAGCTCGCGGATATTCCGAGAGGGCTCAGGGAAGGCTTTCTGATTGGCGTGGAGGGGTATCGGGTGGAGAGGACGTTCTCTCCCCCGAATCACTTCAAAACAGAGGAGGAGGCAAAAGTCATCAGGACAAAATTCGAAGAGGAGATTTGGCTGGGCCGGATTTCGCAGGTGTATGACCCAGTGGAGCTGGAGTCGTTAATTGGTCCTTTCAGGACTGCCCCCATGGCGGTGCTCGAGCAGCGCCCGGGGAAGTTTTGCATCGTTATTAATCACTCGTTCCCTCGTATACCACATTTCCCATCAGCGACACACATCATTCCTTCAGTTTCTTCGTGCGACACACCCTCAACAAGCGTCATTCCTTCCTTTTCACCCATCCCAGTCGACCCATCCGCAATCTCGGTCAATAGTCTAATAGACTCAGACAATTACCCGTGTCAGTGGGGAACGTTTTCGGAGTGTTATTTACTGGTGGCTGATGCGAGACCGGGCACTCAGGCTGCAGTTTTCAATGTCGATGCGGCCTTCCGAAACGTCCCCATTCACCCATTGGTGCGACCTTTCGTGGCGCTATCCCTGGACGGGAAGGTTCATCTTGACCAGGCACTGAATTTCGGGGAGGCTTCAGCACCGGGCATCTGGGGTCGACTTGCCGATGCCATGGTGAAAATCTTGAAGTACTTTGGGGTTGAAGCTGTCATAAAGTGGGTGGACAACTTCATTGTGTTCTGGTATCCTACAGGGGTTGACGGGGAGGGCAACTACACTTACAGCTACGATTCGGACCTCATCTGGGAGGTAGCGCGGAGGCTAGGTTGGCCTTGGGCGCTGCTGAAGTTCATCCCATTCACGGTAACCTTCCTGTACATTGGGTTTCTCTGGTCGTTGCTGGACAAGACGGTGCAGCTACCAGAAGCCAAGAAGGAGAAGTACAGGACGAAGCTGAAGCCGTGGGTGGGGGGCGAACCCCAGACTAAGGCCACGGCAGAGTCACTCATCGGCACGCTGAACCACGTCACATTGGTGGTACCGGAGGGTCCGGCATATCTGGTCAACCTATACAAGTTTCGTGCAGGGTTCAAGTCTTCGTCGGCCTTCGTCAAGCACAGGATATCCCCTACTCTGATGGAAGACTTGGAATGGTGGGATGCAAAGCTGGCGCAGGAGTTCGTTGGGATCTCGATATCCCAACCCCCTCCCCCATGTGAACAAACCACCTTGTTCGTTGACGCCTCGACGTCGTGGGGCATAGCTTTAGTGCTCAACAGGCGGTGGCTTGCGTGGGAGCTGAAGGACGGTTGGAAGTCGGACGGCAGGGACATCGGTTGGGCAGAAATGGTGGCTGTAGACTTGGCCGTCAGGACGCTGATCTCTTCCGGTCTCTCAGCCAGACATATAGTCATCCACTCGGACAACAAGGGCGTTATCGGGGCTCTAGACTCAGGTCGTTCGAGGGGCACTCAGCAGAATATGGTTCTGCGAAAGATTGTAGGCCTGTTTCAGGATTCGGGGATCTGGGTCACGCTGCGGTATGTGAATACCAAGGTGAACCCAGCAGACACCCCATCACGGGGGATATTCCCAGCTTGCTCGTCATTACACGCTCACCCCCCGCGCTACCATCATACCTTTGTCAGTTTTTACATTCATCGGTTTCGTTTCACGATTGCAGGATATCAATGACTTCGTAGTATATATTTTTGACTAATTCGGCGTAACACAAACACCTTTCGTATCATAAACAGGACACCTCGTAATTCGTTCCTAATTTGTATCACTGTGTAACCCTCGTGTACCTCGAAAACAAAGTGTCTGTACAATTTTCTGTGATGCTTTGGCAAATCGACACCAGACGACATTTCAGTCAGGTGATTTCACGGTCAAATGACTGAGATCGCGGGGGAAAGGAGAAGTAGGATTTCTCACCTTGATCAGTTACCCCCACCACACTTCGTCTCTTGTCTCTCACAAGTCAGAAACCTGACAAACGTCTACCACAACATCGGAGAATCATTTTCATTGACTACTACACAACTTGCTTTTTGCAACAAAATAGCACGCTCGAACAAAGCAGCCAAGTGGAGAGCTGCCACGTCAGTTTCTTCCTCATCATCCCGGACAAACAGCTCGTCTTCCTCTCGATACACGAATACGTCGGAAACCTCAAAACTGGCGAACCTATTGGAGCGAGCTAGGAAAGTCATTGGACGAGCGATGACAGAGGACAAGACCAAACGCACGAAGGGTGCATTGGAGAGGATGTTTGACTGGGCGGACCATCACAGCTACAGAAACCACACGCTAGCACCGCCGCCAGAACCATTCCTATGCAACTACATATCCGCGCCGATGGCAGGGAAGATATCCGAGGCAACGGCCAAGAAACATATGCGGCTGATCAAACATTACTACGAGACAAAGGGATATGATTGGGAGGGCGGCACTCTTCTCAGAGACACGCTGATGGGGACGAAGGAAATGAGACCGAAGTCATCGTTCAAGCCAGAACGCCTTCCGGTAACGAAGGAACGTCTGGACATTATGGAACAGAACCTGGATCTGGGAGATGACAACAGAGAGGAAGGGGATCGCAAGGATATAGCAATCATGGCCTGTATCACGACAGTGTTCTATGCCCAAACTCGGCTGGGTGAGATTCTTCCTACCAACTCGGACCCCTCGCTGTACAATCATCTAGTCCACCCGGCCACGAGAGACCTCAAGCTGTTAGGGTACAGAAAGGAGGACGCATATACTCTGTTCCTACCAAGCACGAAAACAAGAATATATCGCGGAGACACGGTCCTCATACCAGGCCAGTCCAACCTGACGGATCCAGTGTCAGCCATATATCGACATGTCATATCGAATCAGCTCTCGGACGGATCTCCCCTGTTCTCCTACATCAACAAGGGTGAAAGAAGGGTAGTGTTGACGAAGAAGGCGGTGATGGCGAGATGCAACGAAATCTGGGAAGGCGAGGGTTTGGAACCTCTAACAGGTCACTTGTTCCAGATAGGCGGCACAACACACTACCTTGGAGCAAATATCAGTCCGTATATCGTCAAGACGGCAGGACGTTGGAGGTCTGACGCTTTCGAACACTACTGGAGGCATGTACACAAAATAGCAGTGTTACACCTCATAGGTGTCAACACGAAGGGTTGGTTGGCAGATGACAGCCCTAGAGGCATAATGGAGGCGGGGTTGAATGTTGGGGCGTTGAGAGAATAGTCTTCCAGCTTCTTGGGAGATTGGTTCAGAGTCTTCCCCTCATATCGGTCGTATCCTTTGTAGCGTTTCAGAACTCGATTTGTATCATAAATACCTACTTTCTACATAACGAAAGACTCTCGTTCTTCGACAAAACAACTGACCTTGCTATGAGTGAAACATTTGCATTCCATCTGCACCACAACCTCAACACCTCCCTATCCCATTCTTCTTTCCAATTCCCAGGCTGGTTCTGACGAGAAGTTTGCTGCTTTACGTGCGGCAGCTGCCACCTGTTTTTTGACTGCTAGCCCCTTTGAGAACATGCACCTTCCGGATGCATACTCATCATCATATGTCCAAGGTCCTACTAATCAGATCATCTCCCCCATCCAATCCCAACCTTCCTCTGCTGTTGCCTCTTCCTCTGCTGGCGGTGTTGTGCGTACAAGCTCCAGTTCTTCCTCCAATCGCTACAGTCCAATTCCTCAGGCCAAACCTCGAAAGTGGGGTAAAAAGCAATCTCAAAACAGTATGTCTGATAAACTCTATCTTCATTTCGCGATACTTATCACTACAGCAGCACCAAAGCAGCAACATTCCTTGTTCGATGATCTTTCTGACCCCATTCTTCCTCTCCTGCTTCCAACATTCATTGGGCTCAATGCAGCAATCGATGATCGTCACATTGGGAGGCAAATCATGCCTGGTAAAGCACCAAGACTTGAGTTGATTGTTCCCAATCCTGCGGTGTTTGTGGGTACACAGGACAATTCCAAACGCCGGGTCTACCTCACTGGATGGCGTCATATGCGTCCCTCATGGCTAGCCCGTTGCCAAACCTTGGTCCACCCAAAGACTGTGTCCAACACCATCTGGAGGAAACTCCTCTTTCTTGATTCGTCTGGTAGCTGGCCTTTGGGGAAGGTGCCCTCATCTCAGTCTGATGAAGATCACCAGGAAGCCTCCATCCTGCTCAACGACACCCTTTGCGATTTTCCCACCTCCGTCTCCACCAACCTGCCTCCCCCTAACAATGATGAGAGCAAGCTCATGCTGCATGAGCTCAGCTTCATCAATTTTCGGTTCCAGCTGGTTTTGCTGGACTGTGCGTTGGACCAGACCATCCCTCAGGCATCTTGTACAATCTCACAGGCTGAACTTCAGGTCTCGAGGCTTGCACATCAACGACGGCATGCGAAGTTGATTGCAACCTTCTTTGGGGGCTCCCACGACACATTCTCAGTCCATGGCACCATGTTCACGTCGGGCTTCACTGCTGAAAAGTGGCATGATCGTGTTGACGCTCTGAAGTCACTTGCAAGGCTGATGTGAGCTTGGCCGGGCGAAAGGGATGGGATCTGGGAGCATGAGAAGAATCCAAACCTTGCGCAGCTTGTGGGCCCTGGCATGGAATGGGAGAAGGCTCTGTACAAGTTCTACGTACAGTCCTACTTCAATGTCTTTGGTTTTCCCCCCGTTCTCCCTCGCTGCCACATGTAGGTTTTTTTGATGACATTCATGTGTATGATACGTTGTGATAGCGAAAATGAAGTATGATCATGCCCTGGACAGTGTCTCGTACCAGCGTAAGGCTCTGATGATGATACGGATGAAGTGGGAGTATTGAGATACCTTCCAAATGACTTTCGTGCATTTTGTTGTGCCCGCAGCAGATTTCGAAGAAGTCTCTCAAGCTTATATTTACAAGTTCACTCAGGTGCAGATATGTCAAATAAGAGTCATTTGAGAGGCTGGGTGATATTGCTACAGAATTCTGGACTAAGTAGTACCCAGGATACCCGTTAGAAAGTTGAAAAATTTGTCAAAAAAAAAACCTAGAAAAAGCCGGTCTAAACCAGTTCACCGCGGTTCAAACCGGTCCGAAACCAAACCGGCAGTGCGGTTCGGCCAAACCGGTTTGATGTCACAGTCTGGTTCGGTCCGGGACCGGGCGGTTCAAACCGCCGGTTCCGCCCAACCATTGACAACCCTAGCTGCACGTGACTAACGGCTCAGGGAGCCACTTTGGAGCCGGACCGTTGGAGCCAAGCCGGAGCCGAACCGGACCAGCTGTTGGTAACGCTACTTCTACCACTGCTGTCTCTGTATCCAAAGTCTCAGCATTCAGCACTTTAGGACACACCTTACATTTCTGAATGGTTTTTTGTCGGGGATAGTTGCGTACCTTGCTACTTTTCTCAGAATCCAACTACAGTTCACACAAAAAATAGGACATGACAAAGTTTTCTGGACAGACTAAAACATGCTTGAGGAACATTTTCCAGTCATCATTGCATCAAAATTTGATGGTCCAGGCTGATTTTGCATGTTTTTCGGTGAATTTTTAGGGTTTTTTTTTAATTTTTTGGGTCAATGCTAGACCGCAGATGGACAAGATATCTACACTACCATATCCTAGGCATTGAATAGTATTGTTAAAAAAGAACCACTTGAGAAAACCTGCTCTAGCAAGCTCACAATCCAAAAGTTCCACTTTCTTCCACTTATGGGTAAGTTTCGCTAAGGGGTTTGCCTCTGTATTCCAATTTGCACAGCTGCTCACAACAGATCCCCCGTTTGAGTGATGCAGGTGGCCATCCCGTGCATCTTTGGAGTTTTGCTGATGTGCAAAGACACATTGACGCATTGACCATTGACTCAACTTGTTCCTTGTCTGGAGTCTCGGGAGTCTGTTCTGGTGTCTTTCCTCAACTCACCACAAGGTGTGAATGGGTGTAAAGAGCCTAGGAGTGCTATTGCCCACACCGTTCCTAACTTGCACCTCAGACAACCCTACTAACATGGGCTACAATCATCATCGCATTCGGACACCTTGACCACGAACGATCCTGTCTAACGCTAATCGTGTTCAGCCCCCTCATCGTTGCAACGCTGTGGATGATATATGTATTGCGTGCCTGGTCCATTAGGCATTAGGTTAGAAGTAAATTACTTTCAAACAATGTAGGAATAAATCTAGAGGATGCAAATCCATTGATCAATTTGTGAACTTGATCAAAAGAATGATATTAGCGTACCCTCAGAGATTCTGATTCCGTACGAAGGGTATTTGGAACCCAGAAACCAACGCCCTCGCACGATCCTGAGCCCCCACTCCAGTCGCATTCGTAATGAAATGCAGATGGAAACCATATAGCCGTGGGTACGAATCCATGTTGACCTCAATTTGAGGGAAGAAACCCATCGCAGTGTCCGGAAGTCCGAACGAGACGACACCAGATACCGCAGCTGGAGTCTTGACGTTCGCCGAAGGTGGGGGAAGGACGACGCCGTTGAACTCCCGAAGACGGGGTAGAACGAATTCCACGAGCGTGCCGAGGAAGTCGTACATGCTCTGTCCCTTTAAAGTGACTTTCGCACCGACAGGTACCCCTGGCCTGATCCAACCACCAACTGCCTTCTTTCCTCGAACAATCTCCACACCCTTCACTGCATGTTGACCTCCGCCTTTCTCCGTCTCACCGGAAAGAGCACGAAGAGCCATAATGACACCCAACAAGTTACTTCGGTTTTGTATCGCGTCTTTAGCCATGACATGTATCTGTATGCCCTCCAAACGCGTAACATTCTCCGGACTCGACGGCGGTGGTGGCTTTCTTCCGAGCTGAGAACCACCAACGGCGGGGTTGTGTCGGTATTTCGAGTAGGGATTTTCGGGGTCGTACTTGAGTCGGATATCTCTCGGCGGCGGACGTGGACCTAGCTCATGTGTATAGGTCATGTACATCACGTCGTCCTGGAGGGTAGAGTGGTAATGGTCCTGCAGCCGACATGGCGCAAAATCTCGTGTCACGATGTTGACGGGTGGTTGAGGGAGTTTTGTTCGGAGGTTGATTTTGAGAGGCTTGGTAATTGGAGGCGGTCGACCAAACCGTAAGAGCGACCGTGCTTTTCCAAGACGATTCATCTGCAGAGTAAACGCGAAAAATAAGTAAGAAGGTCAGAAGATGCAAAAAAAATAGAGAGCGGACCGTGACGGTAAGGAGGAAGCGCGAAATTGTTGTAAACTCCCACGACACGTTGACGGCGACGTTGCGCTTTCTCCCCTTCCCTCTACATGAACCATCCTCGGGCCACCTCACTAGGCGTCGGTCAGCAATCCAATTACGATTCACGAAAACGTGTTCCAGCCTATTTCCAACCAGCAAATTCACCGTCGAGCCCATCGTTCTCGAGGCACATAAGCCAAGCTTCGCTTCCTGCTCATCTTCACAGTCCGGTTACCGGAAGATCAGCGTCTCCTCCAGCATCGGCATACTTCCAAAATGGACAAGAGTCGATGACACCCACCGCGGATGCAGGAAGTCACTTTGCATACAGCACGACGCTGAGGCGACACAACGTCGAAGAGTCAACAGAAGTCATACTGGCGAATGAAGCCCAGGGCTTATGGCAGAGAATTTTGGGCTGGTTCAATGGGGACGGGGATGCAAAGAAGGACGTTGAAGAGCGGATACCACTACAATCTCGAAAACGAGAGCAGGATACCCCTTCAGCAAAGTTTGCACATACATCCGTCGAAGTACGCTTGCCTATTTCTCTTTGGTCGGTCTTACTGAGTACATTGTCCGGATAGGACACGGTCGCATACTTCAGAACAGACGCCACGCAGGGTCTTCATGAATCGCACATCCTTCCTCTCATCCAAACTCACGGCTACAACGAGTTTTCTGTTGCAACGCCCGAACCCGTCCTCATCAAGTTTATCAAAACCATATACGAGAATCCCCTCATCCTCCTCCTATGCGCAAGTGCGACTGTCAGTGCGATCATGGGTAACATTGATGACGCAGTCAGCATAACCGTTGCCGTCCTCATCGTTCTCACTGGCAAGTCCGGTCATTCATCCTCTCATGAATTTTGTCTATTGACACGCAAGAACCCTTAGTCGGTTTCGTACAAGAACAACGATCCGAGAAAAGTCTCGAAGCATTGAACAAGCTCGTTCCGCACCACTGTCATGTCATCCGGTCCGCCCCCTACTCCCCTTCCTCCCCTTCCACGACTAACACCCCGCACAGATCAGGTCACACTCATCATGTCCTCGCAAATGAACTCGTACCAGGAGACCTCGTTTCTTTCTCCACCGGCGATCGTATACCAGCAGACATACGAATCATTACCGCTCACGACCTCGAAATTGACGAAAGCTCATTGACAGGTGAAACTGAAGCGCGTCGGAAGACCGTGGACGCTCAACCCTGGGGAAACGGTGGTCTTCCGAATGGCTTTGGAGGTGGCGAGCCAGCCGCTCTTGCCGACAGAGCCTGCATCGCGTATATGGGGACCTTGGTCAGAAACGGTACGTGTTCTACGAAATTACATTCGGTCCTCCTCTTACGTCCTGTTCTGTGTAGGCCGAGCAACCGGTATTGTAATAGCAACCGGATCATCCACTGAGTTTGGAGCCATCTTTGAACTCATGTCCTCTGTCGACGAGAAAAGAACACCCCTTCAACTCAGCATGGACGAGCTCGCCACCAAGCTCAGTATACTCTCATTTGGTATCATTGGTATCATCTGCTTGATAGGCGTTCTCCAACAACGAAGCTGGTTAGACATGTTCACTATCGGCGGTGAGTATACTTTCACCTACGAGCCGCCAGCGGATTGACAACCCTTCCTCCCCAGTCTCGCTCGCAGTAGCCGCTATACCCGAGGGCTTACCTATCGTGACGACTGTGACCCTTGCTCTTGGAGTCCTCAGGATGGCAAAACGGAAAGCTATTGTCAAGAAACTACATTCCGTTGAGTCTCTCGGATCCGTTTCGGTCATCTGCTCAGACAAGACAGGTGCGTTCACTCCCAAATTCATCATTACTCTCTTCGCTCAGCAAACTCTTCCGAAACTCCAGGAACCTTGACCAAAAATGAACAAACCGTAACCGAAGGCTACACCGTCGACGAATTCGTCAACCTCGACCCTACCTCCGATCGCTTCCCCTCCCAAAGCACCGACCAAGACCTCCAACTATCCTCGGCCCTCCGAAAGACCATCGAAATCGGCGCTATATGCAATAACGCTGTCATCATGCACAACGAAGACGGACGAAGAGTCATCGGTCAGGGCACAGACGTTGCCCTCATCAACGTCGTCGAAGCTGTCAAGATGGGCTCGAACCAAACCGACCTCCGAGACTCCTTCAACCGAACGGGCGAGAAACCGTTCAGCTCTGAACACAAATGGATGGCAGTCAGTGGTAGCTTCCCGCATGCCCCACAGACGGAGCTATATTACACCAAAGGCTCAATCGAAGCGGTCCTCGAACGGTGCAGATTCTACTACGTCAATGACGGGTCGACGCCCGCGTTGGACGCGAGTATCAAGTCCGGGATCTTGGGACGCGCGAAAGGTGTTGCAGCGAGAGGGTTGAGGGTCATCGGAATGGCTTATGGGTATGGGAACGCCACGACACCCAGTTACAACAACACCCCTTCCCACTCAAATGGTCCTTCAAGAGCGAACACGCCCGTTCCGGAAAAGGATAACCTCGTTTTTACTGGCTTCTTGGCCATGTACGATCCCCCGAGGAAAGGTGTCCCGGACTCCATTGGATTACTCCAGAGCGGCGGGGTACAAGTCGTTATGATCACTGGTGACGCGGAACCTACGGCATTATCTATCGCAAGGCAGCTAGGTCTACGTGTTGGCACCGGGCACGGACACGAGCACGATAGGGCGTACTGCTTGACTGGGAAGGAAATTGACTCGATGAGCAAGAGCCAGCTCAGAGAGCGAGTTGGCAGCGTAACCGTTTTCGCCAGAACGACGCCTAGACACAAGATGGCTATTGTCGAGGCGTACCAAAGTCGCGGTGAGGTAGTCGCTATGACTGGTGACGGAGTGAACGACGCACCTGCCCTCAAAGTTGCCGATATCGGAGTTTCGATGGGCAAGAGTGGAACCGACGTCGCGAAGGAAGCTGCGGACGTGATCTTGGTCGACGATAACTTCAGCACCATCTTGTTTGCCGTGGAAGAAGGTAAGATACCGTTAGATGATCAAACTATCCTCCGCTGATCGTTTCGTTTCCAGGAAAATCTATATTCTACAACATTCAAAACTTCCTGTCTTTCCAACTCAGTACCGCCGCCGCCGCACTCACCCTCATCACCCTCAGTACCATGCTTGGACTCAGCAACCCCCTGAACGCTATGCAGATCCTCTTCATCAATATCCTCATGGACGGGCCTCCTAGTCAAAGTCTAGGTGTTGACCCCGTGGACCCCTCCATCATGCGCAAACCACCACGCAGGAAAGATGCTCCGATTATCACACAACGAGTACTCTACAGGGTACTATTCTCAGCGTCTATGATCGTCCTGGGTACTCTCTTCGTCTACGTATTCGCATTATCGGACGACCGGATGTCCAAGAGGGAACAGACGATGGTGAGTCACCTTTTCTTTGACCGTTGTCTCTGAACACACTCTGAGCTTACCCCACTCCTAGACATTTACATGCTTCGTCTTCTTGGACCTTGTATCTGCGATTCAGAACCGCGGGATCAACTGTGGTCTCACAGAGAATCGCATGTTGGTTACGACAGTTTCCATCTCAGCTATCACCCAGTTTGGGTTGGTGTACGTCCCGCTGATGCAGAGCGTATTTCAAACTGCAGCATTGAGCTTCAAGGACCTAAGTGTGCTTCTATTCTTAGCCGGGACTAGCTTCACGCTTCACGAGATGAGGCGGCGGTGGGAGAGAACCGGGGGCGGAACTAGTGGATCATCGACGGTCATGTTTGGGGACGAGGCGGATGAGAGCTGGAGGGGTAGAGTACAAGAACGGGTGTGATTCTATTTATTATTATAGTCTATAGACCGTTTGTATAAGACTGAGGATACATATATTCATTCCTATTCTATCTCCTGAGCATGGAATTCCTTGAGGTATGCAAGTAACAAAGACATACTATAGTACGATTATACCATGAAGTGCTAGATCTACTGTAATTTTGTTTATTCAGATGAGCGTTATCGGAGTTGAACCCTCCCTAATATGCGGGGAGCGGCTAGAGGCAAACTTGATTTTACGTTCCTCTCCACCCTGGGATAGACCCTCCTTCAGCATCCGTTGCTTGCTCACCCTCATGGTGCTAGTGAGCGCCCACTGCAGTGCTTTCTCCACCCTGGGTTTGAGTGCTTCGACAGTTTCGACGTCGTAAAACGCTACGGGATGTCTGAACGCCAACCAGCTGTATAATCCCAAAACCCTGTGCAAAGCCTCCAGCTGCGAAAGGACCTCTGTTGAAACCGGCTTCACTCTTTTTTGTCTCTTCGAACCGTCCAAAGTCGCGTCTTCCATCCCCTTCTCGACCCCCTCCAGTACGTCGAGATATGTTTCCCCCTCCGCAGCGACAAGCTCCGTGACCGACACACTGTAATCGGTCAAGAACTTCTTAACCAGGTTGTTACAGAGCGTGCGACAAATCTTGATCTTCCAAGGTATAGGAGCACGCATCAGCAGTAGCTGGTCAGGATATGAAAAGGCCGCGTGAGGGGTGATACCCCACTCGTCGTCCGCGGTCAAGTCGCGTTCTGTAGACGACGCCACCAAGGCGCAGAGTTTGTCCATAATGTTCGCGACAGAACCGTCCTTGCCCACCATCGAATGCTCGCCGTAGCGGTACCACCCCGCCGATGTGAGCCCTTGAGGATCAGAAGGGTCACCCGCGCCCAGAATTCCAATATACCGATGCGCCTCGATGATCATGTGTATACTCGACTTGTGTTCCTCCGGTAGAGCATGACTGACTGCCTCCATAGACTCGAGAGCGGGGTCGAGCCTAGCTACAGTCAAATCGGGAGCTGGTTGAGCGAGAATTTCCTTAAGAAGGGGCAGATCCCTTGGCCAGAGCGTCGTAACGAGACCGCCTTCGGTGCCCAAGCCATAACGACCCGCACGCCCGGCGATTTGTTTGGTTTGTGAGACGCTCAACGGCTGGTTCTTCTCTCCGTTCCATTTTTCCATCGCGTCAAAGACGACTCGGCGAATTTTCCTGTATGAAATTGATTATCAGGACGAGCAGAAGGGAAATGCTAAAACCTCGACTCACAGGTTCAAGCCCATCCCAATAGCATCACTCCCGATGATAACGTCGTAATCGTTGTCCGGATCATTGAAAAGGTCCGCTTGTCTACTCCTCAACTCCGGTGGAAGTTGCCCATAGACGACCGCACACTTCATTCCTGTCTTCTCTTCAACCCACCTCTTCAGCTGGAAAATCCTGGACCTCGAGAACGCTACAATGCAATCTCCCTTCTCCACTCTCGAGAGATCTCCGTGAAGACTTTCCTCGTCGACAGTGAGAGGTGTCAACCGCTGATACCGATGTACGATGAGCTCATCGTTGGTTCCCTTGAGCAACTCTTCGACAAGAGGGACCGCCGTTTCCTCTCCACACAAATGCAACTCCTTCGCGTTAGCACCTATGAGCGCAAGCGTCCATGCATTCCCTCTCGTCTCATCCCCAATCATCTGAATCTCGTCAATGACTGCCACATCGTAGGTAGCCCCCGGACTCAACATTTCAACCGTACAGCTCATCAACGGAGCATCGTCGCCGACAATCCTGAGCTCCTCTCCAGTGACCATATTGCACTGACGCGCATACACCGGATTGCCATCCTTCCCCGTGGCCGTGTGTTTGAACGAAGTAGGATTCGATGGTGGAATAGGTGGAGCGTCGTCGAGGTTAGAGTCCAGAGCCGCCATTGCGATAGCTTCGTTCTCCTTCACCGCTTGCTTCTCCTCAACTCCTAATGGGACTATCTTCCCCTGGTTTAGCCTATCCCATATTTCATGGGCGAGCAGACGCAGGGGACCAGCATAAACACCTGTCGGTGCCGCAGCAAGTGCTCGTAACGCGTTGTGCGTCTTGCCACTGTTGGTCGGTCCAACGTGCATGATGACCTTGCGATGTAAACGACGTGCACCTGGGTATTTGTCGGGAGGAAACGGGTTGGACGTGGCCTCAAAAAGTCGGGTCATAGTGTTCAGCGTCTTCTCTGAGACGCCACGAGAATGAAGCTCTGCTTGTCGGGTCGGGTACTCGGAATGTGGCATAGGAGTGGTATCTGTAGCCCATGCGTACAGTACGCTGGTCATGACGAGGTCGGTGTAGTCCCTCAGATTGTCCGAGGGTGACAATGTCCCAAATCGTATTAAGGCATATCTGTTGTACGCACCCCGAGTTGTAACCTCCCCTGCCTGTACAGATTCTTCAAATGCCTCCAGAAGAATGGGGACCTCCTTCTCTGGTACTCCGAAGCTCTCCAGACGTTGATGAAGAATTGGGCTCCCTATCCAAGCGTGAACGGACTTCTGGACGTGTCGTATAATGCCCTTTGGGTTGTCGGTAGTCAGCTGAGGCCGCCACGGTTTAGGTATCCTGTATGACTTGGGCGCCCTGTATTCGGCCTTATTTAGGTCAGTTGGAACCCATTTTGGACCACTCCTTGGTTGTGGTGGTGGTCGTGATGACCATGGCTTTCTATCCTGCCGTGGATCATAGCTCTTCTTGTCACCGCTGCCACCTGTCCTGTAGTGACGTGAAGTACGTGTCGCTGGGGATAATCGTGAGAGTTCAGGAAAAAGAGCGTGTCGACATCGTCCACAGATTTGTAGCATGTAGAAGAGAGAAAACAAAGTGATGAGCGCCGGCGCGACCTCCAAATTTCTCGCTTACATACGCGACTCATCTTCCTCGTCGACCACGACCTCCGGCGACATTCAATGGCCTCCGTTGCCCCCTCTCGTCTCGCAAAACTCACAAAACTACGATGCTCAATATTTCAGACCGTATACAACCCGACCGGAATCCGAACTGGTGCTAAATACCTCAGAGCACGGTTACGCGGTCCTTCCATGATTCATTACTACCCACCCGTGCTCGACTATGCAAGAGTCATGCGACAATACCCAGAATTAGAACTTATAGACGAGGACGAGGAACAGCGGCTACAGGACGTGGAAGACAAGAAAAAGAGAGGGAAGGGTGCTCCCAAGAAGGCGAAAACCAAAGGTGCTTGACTTCGCGGTTTGCTCCGTCACGCTATCTCACGTCTGTTCCCTTCATTTCAGCCGATGGAAGGAGGCAGCAAAGACGGAAATAGAGATTCGACTCGTCAATCTCCTTCATTCCCTCATCCTGGTGTCGTCAACGCGCCAGACCACAGCAAACGTCGAAAAGCTCTCTCTGGGTCCCCACAGCCGACCTCGTATCCATATCACGTTAGCTTGTTACAGAAGGCGACTCGATTACACTACACTAATACACTACTGCTACGGGATACACCTTCGTACATGAATCGCATAAATTACCCCAACACTCCAGCGTTTCGACCAAACTTCAGATTACCGATTCACGGGGCCACGACTGTCCCTTGCCGACCGGGTCATGATCATGGTTTGACAGTGTACCAGCCTCTTCGTGACGGAAAACAGGTAGAGGAGCGGGCGGGGCGGCAACAGGGAAAGCCAAAGGGATATCTTCCCTCCCTTGCGCTTTCTTGGACCTCTTGCTCAGTTTGCTGAAGAGGAACATCCTCGGCGAGGGCGCGAAATCATCATCCGTTAGCTCTTGCTTCCGTCCCTCTTTCTTGAGACTGATGGTGATACGCGACATCATGGCAACCTGTCCATGGAGGGGTGAGTTCGTGAACGAAAACTCCAAGCAGCGGGCACGTACAGTGACTCTGGATCGCAACGACGGGATGACGCGGTTTTAGCTTCGTCACTACACCATAAAACTCGAACTTACAGCTGTTCAGTTCTGTTATGGAAGTTGAGCATGGATATTTGGATGTTACTCAACAACGAAAAACTCACTGTGCCAGTATGTTCTTGACTCCGTCCGAAGCCGCAATAATCATGATCGTCAATACGAGTGTGATAACGAATATTACGCTTTGAGTGGCGTCCTTCGATGAGCGCTCTTGAGTCGTCCTCCCGCATAACCACTCACCAATAGTACAACAATCCGTCCTCCAGGATCCTCCTCAGGATAACACCAGCCTGTTTTCGGCGTATCGCAGGCCATGTCCGGTTGATCGTCAAAGCGAACACGATCGTGTCGTACAACAGCGGTATCCATGCGGATGCACTCGCAGCGGCACTTCTGTAATTTCCCCAAAGTAAGTAGCGTGTTTCAAAACTGGACATAACGACAGGCCACTTACATCGCAGGATCAAAAATCATCGTGCAGGCTGCTAAAGACGTCAGAGAGTCGTGTCCACAAGACCATTCCCAGTCAATAACACAGTACGGAACGTCTCTCACCGTGGCTCACACGACCAGAATCGGGGTTATGCACAACAGCTAAGTATGGTCAACCCATTGACATTAGAGATGGAACATGCCACTGGTTGGAGAATAGAAACACGCACGCTGCCCTCTGCTAATCAACCACGCGTTGACCCCCGTCTCCGCGACCAGGATAAAAATAAGCAGGGCTTGAATACCCTTATTTCTGGCATAAAGCGCTCGTACTCTACCGGGGGAAGACGTGAGAGTCCGACGGACGGAAGAAGGCATACATCGAACTTACCTCAAAAACATCATCATCCCCACGACCTCAACAGCCAACGCCACCGTAACCCCTTCGTAACGAATGAAGTCTTTACACCTATAACACCCCGTCGGGGAGGTCAGCATACCGCGAAAAACGTT
The DNA here is from genome assembly GCA_024721195.1 of Marasmius sp. AFHP31. Lineage (NCBI taxonomy): Eukaryota > Fungi > Basidiomycota > Agaricomycetes > Agaricales > Marasmiaceae > Marasmius > Marasmius sp. AFHP31. The sequence continues at coordinate 53,287 of JANHQD010002447.1, forward strand.
TGAGCATCAAATCTCATACCTCTGTTACATTCGTGGAAGGCATGAGGAATCCAACGTGAGTGTCAAGACAGCCTGTACTGAAATGTAATTCTACATACCTCCGGAGTCCAACTCGGCGAAAGGTAGGCTGTAGAAGCCAATACGCGTCTCGTCAGCCTTCCCGTCCCAACTCATGGAGAACGAACAACTTACCGAAGAGATTAATGATGAATCCCAAAGGCGTAAAATATCGATTCTGCCCAGAACCATCATGAATGACCTACCCCAAGTAAGGTGTCTAATGAGCGACTCACAAAGATGAATAAATAAACGACTGGAAAGGGCGTGTCACCGGGACGGTCAGAACATCTACCAGAGGGCAACAAAATGAAGACTGCGTACTGGGTCCCTTCCGACCGCGCCATATATACTCGACCTACAAGGTTGAGGTTCAGCAAACCGTGGACAGTGGTGGGTCCCGCCACTCACCTCATCGTCGAACGTGATTATATGGTCCCAAACCAGTATCATAAAACTCACAAATCCGACATACTAAATGGTCACAGTGAGCATAAGCGAATTGCTGATATGTCGAGAACGACGGACGGACTTACATTCGTTCGGATACTAGAGCGAGCACTGTAAGTCAGGGAAGTCCCTCGACGAAAGATATGAGAAAGAAAGTCTCGCACGTTTCTTTCACGTCTTCATAAACATCTGGATACTCCATCAAATCTACGTTGTTGAGGTACGGTAGAAGGGCGTCAAAGGATTCTGAAAAAGCCCAGGTCTCCCCCACGAGAGCTGGCTTTTATATACGCAGACAGTGACACGCTGACGCCTCGTACTTACCCCCATCCCGATTTCGATCCACTAGCTTCCCCGCCCATCTGGAAATTGGAAAGATGCTGTGACACAAGCCCCACAGCGAATATATCCGCCGAACAAACCAGTGACCATTTTAGAAGGATTGTACTACGGTCAACTCGGGTGATTGATCCAAGTGGAGTTTCAAAGTAGGGCATGTCGTATAGTCGTCAGCCACATGCTAATTGGACTTGGTTATCGTCATGAAACTCGATCTGAAGAAACCGGTAGATTAGACCAACCAAGTTGAAACGGGATCTGAAAATGCCTTCGTGATAGCCTTCACAACAACGCACCTTTCATACCATCAGTGTTGGGGCCAAAATGAACTCCCCACCCACTCGCCCCTTTATCTTGAGAGATCCAATGTCAGCGCCTGGTCAGGCAGATCTCGCCTGTAAGCAACTTGCAAGTAGCGCTCTGGATGGAGTCTTTGACGTCAAGCCCGACCTCACTGCACGCCGGATCGCAGGTTCACAACGGCAAAAAGCATCCAGACCTCCTCGATAATGGTGCATCGTTGTTTATTGCTTCCGTCCCTTTCCCAAACGCAGGATAAGGCATCCCACCCACACTCCACGTCCTCGTTTCACCTACAGCGGTCTTCTAAGATAGCAGCGTTGCGTGCGAGCCTCCAAGACCATAGGTACAGCAGATTGAAGGTCTAGACGGAAGCTCATCATTCGGGTTGGAGCGTGATTGCCTGTCAAAGCGCTCCGAGGATGTCCTGTCCAGTCCCCACACTGATCAATGCTCGGGTGGCCTTCAGTAAGCCCAATCCGTCCAAAATCACGATTCCTGATTTGTTCCGCGATTCAAGATACGAAGTTTCCAGGTAAGAGAGGCGTCAAGCGTCAAGATTCGGGAGGGCGCGCCTGCGTAGTCTGATAGCGATTACAATACGCAGATGAACTGGAATGGAGGATGACTGGTGAAAGTAATATGACTCTTCGAGGCGAAAAAAGTACCTAAGGGGTCGCGTACATGCAGGTTCGTCGTCTGAACGACGTGGGCTGTTTACGCATTGAGACCCGCAAGAAAGTTCCGACTCACTCGTACCCATCAAACTCTCTTCCGACTATCCAAGTTTCCAGTTTACGGACTCGAGTCAAGACCTCTGTCAGTGAACACTCGCCGCTATACAACCGTCCAGTATCTCACCTCTCCACGTCGTCAACTACATCGGTCGTGTAAGTAGAGTACAGGTATAACAGAACCAAACGGAAACTCATCAACGGTCCCCGGATGCGAACCTTATCGTTGAGCATGATTCCCTGTAAGCGCTGCTCCTAGTACATCGTCCATTCCAATAGTCCTCCACTGATGCCTGCGGTGCAGCGCCTTTAACACGAGGTCAGGAGGTCGTCCTGACTCCTGGTTGACTCCAGGATCGAGACCCAAAGCTTCCGAGCGAAAGAGGCGTCATTTGAGATGGAGACATCTGATAGTGATTGCAACACCTAGATAGATTGGAACAAAGTCGGTGGAGTCCAGACGGCAAGGGACCTCAATCGGTGAGAATCTGTAATCAGAATGAACTAATCGGTGCGAATTTGAACCAGCAAGAGCTCCTCCTCACCCATAGCATCGAGTCCTGAACCAATGAACAGCCCATTTTCGGCTTAGACCGTCCCCGCACTATTTAGTATCTGTGGTTCAGCCTGAGAACAAGAAGCCTTCGTCGAGGATCCTGGTTTCCTGAGGTTGGGACCAAAAGTCTCCGAACGTGAAGGGCATCGAGCGTCCGCTTCATGGTTCGGGATGCACGTCGAGTGCGCAATCTGATGTTGACTGCAACACTCGGATAGATTGGACAAAGGCTGACCGGGACCTTTGAAGCTTCGAAGCCTGGAAATTCCTCAAGGGTAAGTAGATTCAAGCTGTTGTACCATACGGAGTTGTACATCTAAGTCTGAACGGTATGAGCATGAGCGGTTGCACATCAAGGCCAGCATAAGAGTTCTGGGTCTACTAACCTTCAAACCCATCCCCATCAGACGTCAGACTGACCTGAACCAGGCTTCCGAGCTCCACTACACAGCAAGACGCTCAGTGAACACTCGCCATTATGCGTTTACCTAGTATATCACCCATACTCCATGTCCTTGCTTTACCCGCACCGGGCGTGTGAGTAGAGCATAGGTATAACTGAACTAAACAGGAGCTGATTATTGGTGGTCGGGATCCTGATACGAAGTTTGGAGTCGTACGTGATTTCCTGTCAACGTAGGCGCCAACTCTTCCGATTGCTGTAGACATCCCCACCGTATTGCTCGTGCATATGGAGTAGACGGCGCCTGATATCCTGTAGTTTTCACCACCAATCACAATCTCTGATCGGACCTGAGATTGAGATCCAAACTTTGCCGAATGAGGGTGGACGTCAGGATTCGGAAGGGCGCTCGTACATATCTGGTTGTTGATTGCGGCTCCCAGATAGATTGGAATGAAGGCCGAAGCTTTGAAGCCCGGAGATCTTTCACGTGTGAGACGAAAGGGAGCGAGTCATGAATGCATGACCAGCTTTGAGCAAGAGGCCGTTGTACGGCTGGAAACCGCAACGGTACATGTATGCTATAATTATGAGCTAAACACCATGGCATCGAAAACGGCAATGCAAGAGACTCACCGTAATCACATCTACAGCAGACATTCGACGAACCAAATTCTTGCGATTTTCAGACCTCTCCATGCCCTCCCATAATAAACAGACACTCGATGTCAACAGCACCTCCCGTCGCGACCGAACTATACCCCCGCCACCTAGTCATCCATGGGAAGGTTACGACCGCAACCCATTCAAGTTATGATCAGTCTAAAAACCGCGTCAAGAACAGACGGTCGGCCCCCAAAATCTTTGGAGCGAATCAGATGCATACGTAGGCTTTGACCATCGACCGCGAGAAATTGAAAGCCCACTGAAGCGCAACACACATATCATGAGATGAAATGGACGACATCTGAAAAGCATAATGTTTCAAGTGTAATTTCGACTCCAACCGCAAGTAGTAGTGGGTGGGTGGACAAGAATTCGACACGAGAGAGCGACGAGATGGTGGACGCGTGAAGGCAATTAGCACGTATGCAGACTCTCACGGCTACAGCCACTCATGACCATGTTCAACACGCCGCCACACAACCGGAGTTTTCATAGGGCCTCGAGGGGGTTGGAAAGGAGAAAGGAGATTACAGTCATTGACATTAATGATTACAGACGTATCCAGGGGCTTGCCTGGCCAGTCGTTGTGATCGATCGAACAACCGGACGCTCGGGTGTTGCCTCTTCATTCACTCATTTAGGATTCACCTTCCTGCCCCCTCAAATCACTAAACCCAAGCTTCAAACGAAAGAAAATCATCAAATGTCATGCACGTAAAAAATCCCGTAAAAAGACGACAAAAAAACATACATGACCTTCACTAAGTAAGGTTTGAATTGAGGATTAAAAGAGATTGGTGTGGACGTCCATCGTCCGCCGCATGCCGCAATCCATCAGTCCAAAAGAAAACCCACGAAGGGGTTGTTTAAATAAACGATATCAGAAAAAAGGGGGGGGAGAGAGAAAAATCTACCAAACTGCCCATGAAAAAGGAAACGCAGAACAGAAAAGAAAAAAACGAGGAACAAGCAAGCGCGATTTGAAAGCGAGGTGTAGCCTGTAACTGTGGAAAAGAACTTCCAACCCCAACCCCTGGCCAGGGTCCAAGAAGTGAGCGCGAGTTGAGAAGCAAGAAGTAACAAGGGGAATAAGGTATATGTAAGAGTGTAACTAAGAACGGGGGAGGTTCCCGAGTCAAGGTTCACCGGACCAGCCACGGACCCCGGGGTAGGTTAAGGAGAGAAAGCGGGAAACAGTGGGGATGGTTTGTAGAGTTGAGAGAACATATCGTCGGGAGAGGGGACGAGAACAGAGAAATACAATGGGATATTCCAGAAAAAACAACCAAACCAAGCAGCACAACACAACACATTTCACCTTTCTTCTCCTCCTCCTGCACCTCACCAATTCATACTACTCTGCTGCAAAACAGGCTGCGAAATCGCCCCAGGTACAACCGGTCGTCTCTGCGTCATCCCGCTAGGTTGCTGCGACTGCGAGAACGCACTATACCCAAACTCGCCCGCCTGCCCTTGCGCCGGAGCATCTGAATACCCTCTCAACGAATCCTCCGCAAAGTAGAAACTCCTCCTCCTCTGACCACCCACACTGTCTTGATCAAACTCACGTCCCTCAGGTCGGGCACCAATGGGGTCGCTCAACCGTCTGTGTTTCTGTTCTTGGGTTCTCTTGTACCACCGGTATCCGAGGAAAGCGAGAACGAGCAACGCGATACCACCGAGCGACGACACAACGCCAATAATCGCATCCTGGCGTGTCCTATCGGCAGACCCACCGCTGTTAGCAGCACTACCACCGTTGGAGTTACCTCCATCTCCACCGTTGGGATCGTTAACAGGAACGACGGAATACCCAATGTCGACACGGAGCGCGAGTTCTTTGGCAACGTCGTTTGGGACAGCGGTATAGAAAGCGGAGTTACGTGCTCCGATCATATTGGCGAGGGTGTCGACTTCTTCAGTGGGGACGTAACACATATAGAGTGTACCAAGGGAGGCCTGGTCTTTGGGACCAGAGTAGCTGGAGGGAACGTGAACTTGCAAGAGGTAAGTTTGTTGTTGACGATCTGAGAATAGGAAGTGAGCTGCCGATATAGAGTGTGTATGGAAAAAATATAGTTACCTCCCGTAAGTCCAAGAGCAGTATTGATGATTGCCGGCATGAGAGCAAAGATCTGGGAACTGGACCTTTGGTTCTGAGCGACAAACGGCCAGTTGAGTTCTTGGTTGAAAAGGAGGGTGATCAAAGTGTAGCCAGTCATTTTGGTACCATCCCGGACACCGTTGGCCGGGTAGATCCTCGTAGGGAGAGTGGGTGGCAACGAGGGGGCGCTGAAGGTGGCTCCCGCTGCTGCTGATGTGGACGTCCAGGTTGTCGTGCCTTGATCGGGATCAGACAATGACTGAGCTGAAGGTGATGATATGGACGTGAAGACCAGCTCTGACTGAGTCAAGACGAAAGAGAACTGGGATTCGACGGAAATGGGCGGTGGAGTTGTGGTGGTGGTGACGGTGACAGTCCTGCTCGATGTTGCGGACTCGGATGCATTGACGCTGCCACTTGGGAAGGAGATCGATGCACTCTCGCTACCACTTGGGAAAGAGATCGATGCACTGTCGCTAATGCTGGCAGACGCACTGGCACTATCAGAGGCACTAATGGAACTAGAGGCACTGATGGAGCCAGAGGAACTGACGGAACCAGAAGCACTGCCACTCTCGGAGACGGAGCCGCTGCCAGAAGCACTGACACTCTCGGAGACGCTGCCGCTTTCAGAGGCACTGATACTGACTGAGCCGCTACCAGTGGGACCGCTCTCTGACGCACTGCTACTGCTAGACGGCCCGTCGGTGATAGAGATGCTCACGCCGCTGGAGCTGCTGGGAGGATCGAGAATGCTGCTGAGGCCAGAGGTTAAGGTATCAATTATCCCGCCGTCCGAGGAAGATGAGGACACGGGCGGGTCAGTGATGGTAGCAGAGACAGAGGCGTCGGTGGAAGTGGGGGCGTCTGTAGGAGTCGAGCTTCCCTCCGAAGTGGGAGTCGTGCTGGCCTCCGAAGTGGGCTCTGAAGTAGGAGGATTAACCACACTGCTCAAATCCGAAATAAGCGTGGATATGATCCCGCCATCCTCCGAAGTAGAAGAGGTAGGGGGCTCGGTCGGCGCACTGGTGGGCTGCTCGGTCGACGACGGTGGGTTCGTGGGCTGCTCGGTTGCAGAGGTGGTCTGCTCAGTTGTTGGCTGTGCAGAAGTGGACTCTTCTGTGGTGGTTGGTGGCGGGTTCACGACGCTGCTCAGATCTGAGAGAAGGGTCGAGAGAATCCCTCCGTCCTCGGAAGAAGAGGTGGTGGTCGGGGGAGGGGTAGTGTTCGATTCCTCAGAGCTGGTGCTGGTCGGAGCGTCGCTGGTCGGGGCGTCGGTGATTGTGGATGTCGGCGATGTGCTGGACTCGGAGGTAGTCGACGTCTGACCACCACCGCCCAAGAGTGAAGTAATGGGATCGAGGATACCACCCTCGCTCGACGAGCTCGTGGCCGTCGTCGAGCCGTCCGAGGCAGACGTCGAGGCCGACGAGCTGTCTGAAGTGGCGGACGAGCTATCCGAAGAAGTTGCTGACGAGCTGTCTGAAGTTGTCGACGCAGACCCCGATGACGAAGAAGCCGAGTCCGAGGTGGACTGGCTGGATGATGAGCTGGTTGTCCTAGCCGGCAAGTCGATGGAAATGGGCCCTAAGAGGGATGTGAGGGCGTCCAATTGACGTCGTTCGACTCTTTTGGCCACATTGCCTGCAACGAAAAAAAGTGAGACCTTTTGGAGAGTTGCCACGTCCTAGGGGGCGCACCTGGGCCTAAAGCTCCTCCACCAGATTGCCTTTTCTTCTCCAGCGAACGACGGGCATGAGACTGTTCATTCGAAGAGTTGATAGCGGAGACCGAGACGACGAGGACGAGAACGAAGAGAAGGGACAAGGAGAACGATTTTGAAGGTTTCTTAGGCATCTGAATAAATGATTATGGGGTGCAGCGCTTCAGCGCAACTGCTGGGGTTTGAAGGAGCGTGGATTGCTAAATGATAGCAGAGAACGAGAGGACCGGAGGAACAAGCCTGAGCAAACCGTAAGGTGTACGTTGCTAGAAGCCTGAGCTTGGGACGGGAGACGTGGAAACGGGAAAAGGTAAGTGATATACGAACCACTGCCGGTGGGAAAAATTCTAGGCACCCTTGTTGCCCCCCTTGGCTTCACGGCCCAAACTGCCGCCATCTGTCAACTGACAACATATATAAAAAATCAATTCACTGCCCCTCAATTCTTTTCGTTTCATCTGACTGCAATCATTGGCATCGTATGCCCAACAAACCTAGAATCATCGATCCTCAGCTGCTTCAATCCGTTCTGTCCATTCGACAACTTCGCTTCACAAAAAAAGGGATCCTAAACTTGGTGTCCCCTCGCAACCGGCCATCGGACTCGTTCCCACTGCTATTTCCAATTTCTCTCACCGGGTAGGGGCATGGCTTACGTCGGGGCATAAAAAAAAAGGACATACAACGGTAACATAATATGCAGTGTATGATCAAAAAGAGTGAAAGAATGGAACGACCTTCCCCCCTCTCGTACAGGTTCACAAGCTTTAGATGAAGCCAATCTACACCATCTCTTTAGCACACGATGTTCTTCTTGGTAAATCAAAGATGAAACAGCACCGTACCTTGTTGGCCACGTCAAGAGCATCGTGGTCCGCTGTTAGGCGGACATACGCCTTTTTCTTTCCATCCGGTCTAGCGAAGTATACAACATTAGCCGAGAAGGTCCAGGTCCGTGCCATCGGAACTTGCCTGATGAGAGTGTTGACCTTTGCGGCGTTGACGTCGTACAGCTTCTTGACGGCATCCTTGATTTGACGCTTGTTCGACTTTACGTCGACGATGAAGACGAGAGTGTTGTGTTCCTCAATCTTCTTCATTGCCGATTCCGTGTTCAGAGGCCTACGGGCGCGAGGATTCAGGGTCAGTGTCAGCGGGAGGGTAGGAACAATACACAAAGTAAATATAAGAATGGGTAGAGAGAAATGCCAGAGTACATCCCGTCCAAAGAAATAAAACCTGAAACTTACGAAACAATCGTCCTGAACTGATCCATTCTTGGTGCATGAGGGACGCTCTTCCTGGGGTACTTGGGGGTCCTAGGCAACCGGAGAGTCTTGGGTCGGTGGAACGAAACCGAATGCCGGGTCTTGCGAGAAGAGTGAGAGTGGGCTCCCTGCAACGCTGCCTTCTTTGCTGCCTTGGCCTTTGCATCTTTCGAGGCGCCTGGACAAAGACATGGGGTTATTGAGATTTCCCAAGGTAAGGAAAGAAGGAAGGGTAAACGCACTCTTGGGGGCAGCTGCCTTGCCCTTGGTCGTTTTGGTGGTGGCCATTGCGGGTGTCTATGTAAAGATTGAGAATATCAGGATCCTGGTCTTTCTTTCAATGGAAACGAGAGTGAAGGGGGTTCCAGCACAGAGCAACTCTTCCAATCGTCCCTCCAGAGTCCCCAATCCCAAAATCGAGATTCCTAGCCCAAGTGTATTTCATCCGAACCGAATCCAACCGATCCACCCCAAATCCACCCAAATCCATCCATCCATTCGCTCCAATTCGTGCATAGGGACGTCGTAGAGTGCTCTGACAGCATTTCGATAGCAATTGTGCTCACCTTGAGGGAAGTTTTGAGGGTTTTGGGCCGTAGGTCTTGTGTGGTGTACACCCGAAAATTGGTAGGCACGCGTGTGAGCGTGAGACTTTGGGAAATAATAGGGACAAACAAAAGGCGCCCGCGTTCTCGCCTCCGTAATCTGTCTTCGACCTCATGCTCTGATTGCTCAATAGACTCTAGAGTGTCCCGTCCATCTCGTTCATCCCAGCTCATCCTTGCTAATGAATTATGGCCATGCAGAACTTTCGAACGACTTCCTACAACATACTACCCAGGCGCTAAATTCTCACTTTCCATACGCCATCCAAACGTCCTCGTAATTGTTCTGCTATCCATCTATCTCATCGCCTCGTACAGTTCAGTACAGCCAAACTCTTCCTCGATTCTGATATGACGAACATTCGATCCCGACTATTACGATCGTGATTCCGCCGAAGAAGGGGGTTGAATGATCGTGATGCTTGATTCACGAGTCCGTGCGCTTATGAGGCTTCATATCAGGGATCATGGATTATGATGGGTCCCAATTGGAGTAGGTGCGGGTCGTAAGCTTTTAATCGATGTGTCTGGACTAGTTACGACGGGGGTTGTGTTGACGTTGGTCTCGAGGCCTGGAGGTTTCATCTTACTACTACGTATGGCCAACAGGATGCTGAGGATATGAAAACCCCCGCAAGGTCAAAGCTTGGTCCAATGAGAATCCGCAGAGGGGTTGGTGGCTTCGAATGAGAGTGAGGCAGAACTCTCTTGCTGGTCTCGATATAGAGACCCCGTGTCGTACCATCTCTCACCGTCAGCAGCTTGTTCAGACCTACCCTTTCGTCACGAATCATCTCCGCTTCATTCTAATCTATCGGCCGCCGCGTCCCAGGAGTCATAATCAGATTTGCAACGAATGGCGATGTAGGCATTCTTCGCATCCTGAAGCCCCCCTCTCGTTCGTAACATCCGCAGTGCATCTCATCACTGCAATCTTCTTCCTAGAACAGTCAGAACGCAAGCAACCAAATTCTGGATGTGTATTCTAAAATTATCACAAGAGTACTAATCTGGTGACCAACGAGTCTTGTGGGTCATGCAGCGAACACAAGCGAGTGGTCTTCGATAAATTGGATGGCGGCCTCACGGAAAGTATCCGGAATACCCTCAATCTCCCCTCCTTTGAGTTGCATTAGAACCTGAAATAACCGATAATGAGCTGACACTGGATATAGGAAGTATTCAAACACTCTCACAGGAGACGACGAAGAAAAGTATTCCGGCCAATCAGGACCTAGAAACCAGGCATATCTAAGTGAAGGTAAACACAGCATTTTGTGGAAGAAGACGTACGTTCATCCCCCCTCCCATCGTTCGGATTCAACTCCACGGCGAAAGAAATCCAATAATCCATCATCTTCACATTCAGGTCCTTTGCGCTCTGCGGCATAGTCGAGTTCTCGATCTCAAGATGCCCAAAGACATAGTTAATTTCCCCCGTATGTGGGACTGGCAACAGACGTCCGTCGTGAATTAGTGAGAATCGAAAAGAAGCCTGGAAAGTATACCATACCTCCTAGTGATCCTGGTGCGTACGATCCTTCAGGTGGCTGGAACTCCCGTGGCATCACAGATACAGCATGCGGATCGGCAAACAGGAACATATACAGCGGAGCCTTTGACGCCGCCTCGGATGCTGCAAATTGCTTCGCGAAGAGCTTGCGTTGAGAACTCACAAACATATCCGTAACTGTGCAAAGGAAGTGAAAAATAGCACTCTCAAACGTTACCCAAAACTCATCGACTTACGTATCGCAGCGAACCGTTTATACTCCTTGTCCAGTCCGAACGTTTCATTTCCTGTGTTGAACGGCGAGCCAGCACCGGGATCGTCAGGGTACAACGTAAGGAGCTCAGAAAGAGCCTGTCGAAGCTCATCATCTCCTCGCGGTGACGGCGAGATCATATCGAATAGGCCCGTGAGGATATCGTCCGTAGAGTTGGTGCTCTGCGGCAGGTGCATAAACGTGCCTATCAATCTGTCAGAACCCGACCCGATTCGTCGATGGTGAGTTGGCGTTTACCTTCGTCCAGAACATTCCCAAACATGATTGCGACGTTCAAGTCATCAGGGTAAGCCAGCCCCGAGGGATAATCGGGCAACACGCCTCCAGGACCGTCAATAACTGGCGTCCACTCAAAGCTCAAACCAGTAATATTTGCGGGCGCGAAAGCATTGTAAAGCTCGTCCGAGGTCGCGTTCGAGCGCAGACAGTCTACTGACTGTGATGTCGACTCCGCGCACGATGGGATATTCTGAATGTAAGCAAGCCATTTGGAATCTTGCACAGAGGAGTTGTACATTGGTAGTCTTCCGGACGATTCTAGGATCTATCTCATGATATATTTGAGCAGAAGAACTACTAGTATATAGCTGAACGGGTACTCACAGCTCCTCGGGCCAGGCCTTGAATTTTCCCGCTCATCAACAAGAGTTCGATGGATAATCCGCCGGAACTCTCTCCGAATACTGTGACCTTGACAGGAGAGTTGGAAAATGTCGTATTACAGTTGCAGATAAATGCTCAAAGCCCCTTACCTTTGAAGGATCACCACCGAATGCTTTGATATTTTGCTTGACCCACTGCAGGGCAACTATTTGGTCCTGCGATCCTAAATTCAACACGTCCTGCTGCCCGTCCACTTCCTTCCCTCGTGGATGACCAAGAGGTCCCAGACGAAAGTTGATTGTCATCACGATTATCGGGGAATTCTACAACCTCGTAAGTTTCGGAAAACCACTTGCACTTTGACGAGCAAGGCTCACTCTAACGAGACTCCTCTCAACCAGAGCTGTACCATCGTAGTCAGGAGATGATCCCGATCCTGTGATGCCTCCACCATGAAGCCAAAGAAGTATCGGAAGAGAGGCATCGGGTCCTAGTAAATCTCCCGAGGGACGGAAAATATTCAATGACAGACAGTCTTCTGATACCGATTCTCGCGGCTTTCCCTGCCCTTCGAATGAGTGCAGCCCTTTGTCAAAGTAACGAGCAAACGTACATGTTGTAGACAGGCTTTCCCATAATTCGTTGCATTGACAATCGTGTCTTTGGAACCTGGCTCAGAATAGTCCTTTATCTCGGCAGGCCGCAACCGTAGGTCGCCAACGGGAGCCTCGGCGTATGGTATTCCTGTGACGCGGTCAGCGGTTATCCTCCATTGCGGGAGAAGAATGCCTGGACTTGCCTCCGAAGAACTCGACGTTTTCCGAAATAGTCTTTCCGACCACAGTCGGGCCGGCGCTCCCAAGCTGTATTTGAGGCACGTTGGACCCGAGGGCCCAAGTGGTCGCGATACCGACGAGGTTAAGAAGCAAGGGGCTGAGAATCTTTGTAACCATTGAGGAATGGTGTCTGAAGACTCTCGCCCAGTTGCCGCTGATTTTATATATCTCGAGTGCGACGGATAATACCGTCACATCTGCGATTGTGTTTCTATGTGGGTGTGCTCACCCTGCAGCCCGATGAAGGTCGATGATGATTGGTAATACCATTGGTGTTACCATTACTCATTAACTACTCAGTTGAGTTCACCGATATTACCGGAAAACCACCATCCCAAGGCGAAGGAATAGACCTTTTGGTGCATCGAGAAAGACGGACAAGCGGTGTTGATATCAACTTTGAGACTTGAGATGAAAGGAAGAGATGAGCCAGAGAGCCTATAAAAGTAGTGGACAGAGACTGGACGTGCCGCCAACAAGTGACTTACACCTAATCAGCAAAATCTTGTTCGAAACCGAATGAATGGTTGAGAGTTGTCAGCACTCCAGCACTCGGGTTTCAGGTTATTGCCAAGACTCCATTGAAGAAGACGTGCTTAGATACAACAGAAGTAGGTCCTAGTCCTATGGTTCATGCAGCAAAGACAACCGAATGGTCTTCGATAAATTGGATGGCGGCCTCACGGAAAGTATCAGGAATACCCTCAATCTCCCCTCCTTTGAGTTGCAATAAAACCTAGAATAACCGATAATGAGCTGACACTGGATATAGGAAGTAGTCAAACACTCTCACAGTAGACGACGAAGAAAAGTATTCCGGCCAATCAGGTCCTAAAAACCAGGCATATCTAAGTGAAGGGAATCACAGTGTTTTGTGGAAGAAGACGTACGTTCATCCCCCCTCCCATCGTTCGGATCCAACTCCACGGCGAAAGAAATCCAATAATCCATCATCTTCACGCTCAGGTCCTTCGCGCTCTGCGGCATAGTCGAGTTCTCGACTTCGAGATGCCCAAAGACATAGTTAATTTCCGCGGTATGTGGGGCTGGCGAGGCGTCCGCGTCAGTAAGAATCGAGAAAGAGCCTACAAAGTATACCATACCTCCTAGTGATCCTGGTGCGTACGATCCTTCAGGTGGCTGAAACTCTCGTGGAATCACAGATACGGAATCCGGATCGGCAAAAAGGAACATATACAACGGAGCCTTTGACGCCGCCTTGGATGCTGCAAATTGCTTCGCGAAGAGTCTGCGTTGAGAACTTGCAAGCACGTCCGTAACTGTGCAAAAAACATAAGAAATGCCCCTCTCAGGAGTTACCCAATACGAATAAACGGACTTATCGCAGCGAACCGTTTATACTCCTTGTCTAGTCCGAACGTTTCATTTCCTGTGTTGAATGGCGAGCCAGCACTGGGATCGTCAGGGTACAACGTAAGGAGCTCAGAAAGAGCCTGTCGAAGCTCATCATCTCCTCGCGGTGACGGCGAGATCACACCGAACATGCCCGTGAGGATATCGTCCGTGGAGTTGGTGCTTTGGGGTAGGAATAGCGTACCTATCAATCTATCAGAACCTGACTTGATTCGTCGATGAGGATTTGGTGTTTACCTTCGTCCAGAACATTCCCATACACGATTGAGACGTTCAAGTCATCGGGATAAGCTAGCCGCGAGGGATAATCGGGCACCATTCCTCCAGGACCGTCGATGACCGGCGTCCATGCAAAGGTCAAGCCAGTGATATTCGCAGGTCCGAGCGCGTCGTAGAGCTCATCCGAGGTCGCGTTCGAACGCAGACAATCCACTGAATGGGATGCCGACTCCGCGCACGATGGGATATTTTGGATGTACGCAAGCCATTTGGAATCTTGGACAGAGGAATTATACATTGGCAGTCTTCCTGGCGATTCCAAAATCTGTGCAATTATAGATATCAGGAAAGCTAACCACGATATCGCTGAGCAGGTACTCACGGCTCCTCGAGCTAGGCCTTGAATTTTCCCGCTAATCAACAAGAGTTCGATGGATTTTCCGCCATAACTCTCTCCTAATACCGTGACCTTGTCAAGAGAGTCAAAGAATGTTGTATTTCAATCGCAGATGAGTACTCAAGCCTCTCACCTTTGAGGAATCACCGCCGAATGCTTTGATATTTTTGCTAACCCACTGCAAGGCAACTGTTTGGTCCTGCAGTCCCAAATTCAATACGTCCTGCTGCCCGTCCACTTCCTTCCCTCGCGGATAACCAAGGGGTCCTAGACGATAGTTGATTGTCATCACGATTATCGGGGAATTCTACGACCTCGTAAGCTGGGGTAACTCCTCGCACTTTGATAGGGCAAGCCTCACTCTAACGAGGCTCCTCTCAACTAAAGCCGTACCGTCATAATCAGGGGACGATCCCGATCCTGTGACGCCTCCGCCATGAAGCCAAAGAAGTATCGGAAGAGAGGCATCGGGTCCTAGTAAATCTCCCGAGGGACGGAAAATATTTAACGACAGGCAGTCCTCCGATACCGATTCTCGCGGCTTTCCCTGCCCTTCGAATGAGTGCAGCCCTTTGTCGAAGTAACGAGCGAACGTACATGTTGTAGACAGGCTTTCCCATAATCCGTTGCATTGACAATCACATCTTCGGAACCTGGCTCGGAATAGTCCTTTATCTTAGCAGGCCGCAACCGTAGGTCGCCAACGGGAGCCTCGGCGTATGGTATTCCTATGACGCGGTCAGCGGTCATCCTCCTTCGCGGGAGAAGAATGCATGAACTTACCACCGAAGAACTCTACGTTTTCCGAAATAGTCTTTCCGACCACAGTCAGGCCGGCGCTTCCAAGCTGTATTTGAGGCGCGTTGGTCCCAAGGGCCCAAGTGGTCGCAATACCGACGAGGTTAAGAAGCAAGGGGCTGAGGATCTTTACAACCATTGAGGAATGGTGTCTGAAGACTCTCGCCCACTTGCCTCGGATTTTATATACCTCGAGTGCGACGGATAATACCGTCACATCTGCGGTTGTTTTTCCGTGTAGGTGTGCTCATCCTGTAGCCCTCTGAAGGTCGATGAAGGTCAGCAAGATTATGCAGGTCAGTCTTTCGTTGGTAATCCCATTACTCACAACTACTCAGCTGCATTCACCGATACTACCGGAAAATTACCATCCCAAGGCGAAGGAATGGTCCTTCTGGGTGCATCGAGAAAGACAGACAAGTGGTGTTGCTGATAACAACGTTGAGACTTGAGATGAGAGGAAGAGATGAGCCATAGAGCCTATAAAAGTAGTGGACAGAGACTAGACGTGCCGAAAACAAGTGACTTACACCTAATCAGCAAAATCTTGTTCGAAACTGAATGAATAGTTGAGTTGTCAGCACTTGAGTTTCAGGGCATTGCCAATACTCCATTGAAGAAGACGTGCTTAGATACAACAGAAGTAGTATAGTAGGCTCTGCACAAGCATAAAGGCTGGTGAGTGAATACATCGTAACCATTGTTGGCAAATAGAGGGCACGTCCAAGGGCCTGTCATGCCTGGATTGCGCGTCGAGGTCGCCCGTCGTCGGAGCGGTTCGCACGATGTGTTAACATTCGGGAGCTAGAAGATAACCAGCTGTGAAGGTGCAAGCCTCGGTGACCTTCGACTCGATGGGGCTGAATTGTCCAGGAACTTGTTTCCGTTTTAACTCGAAGAATTCGCTGGCTCTAGATATTCCTTCAACTCGGGAAAATGTTGACAAAGCTCCGCATTGAGCAGGTTTCGATAGCTCTAGAGACCGATCCCCGTTACCTTCCGCTTTGCTGGTGTTAGGGCACTGGAACTCACACTTATGGCAGCAATCTTCCCATTCATGAACTGGTTCTCAGTAGCGGCTCTCTCTAGTCGCTCCTTCGTTACATTCATCGGGTTCTTGGAGTTGTCGATGTCCGAAATGATTTGCATCGGAATCATCGTCCGAGTCTGCATCCCAATCTCTTCAATAGTACCTAGGTGACTGACGATGTCGTTCCTGTTCCCGGCGAATGTGAATCTCATTTATTATACCAAAGGGAGCGAGGACGTACACCATGGGCCCAAGCTGTTTGGACGTCCTTCCTTGAGCAGCAGCATCCTTGGTCGAATCGTGTATCACAGTTGTCCCCAAGTTGTACATCGCATTCGCAAGTCCCATTAGTTCCAATTCCAGGTCTCCCTGTGGCCCAGTCGGAATAGGCGACGGCGAAGGTGAACGATTCGAATCAGCATTTGCAGGCGTTGAGACCGTCATCGCGTAAGTGAAGGTGAGTGAGAGAAATCCGTGGGAAACGATTGGCCAGTAGCCTGACCCTAACCCCATTCCCCGCAAATTGCTTAGGTGATCCACTCGGAATTTCACGGTTCTGCTAAGGATTTTGACGTTGACCACAACCATCATGCTCAGCCGCGTCCTCAGAACCGCTGTTCGCCATCCAGTACGTCGCGAATGTCTCTGGAATGCCTCTTGAGTACTAATGCACATTTTTAGAGGCCTCTGCGGTCGTTTGCGACGGCTACACACATTCCGGCAGGACCGTTGACAGAAATTTCGACACTGTCGAATGGACTTACCGTGGCCACTGAGACCCACCCTCACGCTCAGACTGCTACCGTTGGTGTCTGGATAGATGCAGGCTCACGGGCAGAGACCGATAAAACAAATGGTACCGCCCACTTCCTGGAACATATGGCTTTCAAAGGCACCAACCGAAGGACTCAACATGCTCTCGAGCTCGAGGTCGAAAACATTGGCGCACACCTTAACGCGTACACTTCTCGTGAACAGACTGTTTACTACGCGAAGAGCTTCAAGAAGGATGTTCCGGCGGCCGTTGACATCATCAGCGACATCCTCCAAAACTCCAAGCTTGAAAACTCTGCCATCGAGAGGGAACGCGATGTCATCCTTAGGGAACAACAAGAAGTTGACAAGCAGCTAGAAGAAGTTGTATTCGACCATCTTCATGCCGTCGCCTTCCAGGGTCAGCCTCTCGGCCGCACCATTCTTGGACCGAAAGCCAACATTCTCTCCATTCAGCGGGACGACCTCTCGAACTACATCAAAACCAACTACACCTCAGACCGTATGGTCCTCGTCGGTACCGGTGCCGTTTCGCACGAGGAGCTCGTCAAACTCGCCGAAAAACACTTCTCCACTCTCCCAGTCTCCGCCAACCCTCTTCCTCTGGGAACCCTTTCCACCTCATCTTCGCGGAAACCTGCCTTTGTTGGCTCTGAAGTTCGTATTAGAGATGACGAAATTCCCACCGCCAACATTGCTGTCGCCGTCGAGGGTGTCGGCTGGTCATCGCCCGACTACTTCCCCATGATGGTCATGCAGTCCATCTTCGGTAACTGGGATCGCTCTCTTGGTGCATCTCCTCTTCTCTCCTCCCGCCTCTCCCACATAGTCTCCTCTAACAACCTCGCCAACTCCTTCATGTCCTTCTCCACATCGTACTCTGACACCGGCCTATGGGGTATCTACCTCGTCTCCGAGAACCTAATGGGACTCGATGACACCATGAAGTTGACGCTCAAGGAATGGCAACGAATGAGCATGGCTCCGACAGCTGTCGAGGTCGAGCGGGCCAAGAGCCAGCTCAAGGCTGGTCTCCTGCTCAGCCTCGACGGAACCACCGCCATCGCTGAGGACATTGGCCGACAGCTCGTCACTACCGGCAGACGGATGTCACCGAAACAGCTCGAGAACGCAGTAGATGCCGTTTCTGTTGAGGATGTGAAGAGGGTCGCCCAGAAGTATCTTTGGGACAAGGACGTAAGTGTGCTCCAATCACGATTCTCGTGCTCGCTCGCTAACGATTTGTATCTTCTCCCTAGTTTGCCATGGCTGCCCTTGGAAGCATTGATGGATTGCTAGACTACAACCGTATTCGTTCCGACATGTCGTCTATGTTGTTCTAGAGTGCATTCACATACAATCCCTTATAATCATTTTTTATTTCTAGCCCTCATCCTGGGACCTGCACAACATTAGTCTTCTTTGTGGGTAATAAAAAGGTGCTTAATACGAATACGAATATCCATTCTCCACGAAACGAGTTGGACGCATCACAGACTTGTCACTACCTCACCGGTGCTCAGAAGAAAAAGAAGTTTGCGGATATTCATTGTTTTGCCCCTCTTGGATTTTTTTTTCAGTCGCATTTGCTAGAACCTCAGATTCGAAATTCGCCCCTCAGGTAGCCTGCATTGTCCTCACTGGACCACTGTTTCCAGGTCCCAAAATATTTGAACGCGCTTACGTTCGCGTTTCACGTTAATTCCTCAATGACAGTCTGAGTCAGCGCTCAACTGAATGCCCTCACGTCAAGCAAGCGCTTGCGGGCTTTCAGGGTGTCTTGACTATATACCACGACGAACCTCACGTTGACCTGGGAGCTCTTCTAATTTCGAATCCACTGTTTTTTCCTCTGGAAGAATGTGGGTTCAGAAAGGCTTTCCCATCTGGTCAACTCGACTTCGGGGATATCAGAAGTTCCTCTACGTAAGCAACGTTCCATTGCTTGGCCCACAACTCGCCACTAGTCCGACTTCTATATGTCAGAAACGAAGCCTCCATCCTTCCTTAATACGAACCTCCATATCTCAAAATTCCGGAGCCCAATCTTTTCTTTGTAGAGTCCAATCTTTGCCCACAGGGCCTGGAATCTCTCTGGACGACGTCCTACAACCTTCACTCGATGAAGAAGCAGAACTTCGCAAAACGTTCGCGACCGACAGGCAAAACACGCGTCTGAACGACAAATACGTCGGTCTCGTCGACGTTTATGCTGCTCCTGATGATATTCGGACTACCAGAGCTCGTTTGGTGAAGAACGACAAGGATCTCTCAGCGAAACATGTGATGCCGTTGCTGGAGGAGGACCGGAGAAAGGAAGGGGAACCGTGCATGGTGCCTGATCTGGATGAGTTCAAGAAAAACTGGTCAGTGTTTACAGAAGGCTCGCTTTCGCAGCTCTTGGATTGGAACAACGTTGTCGCTGCTGGAGGCTCTGTGCTGGCTTGTTTAACTCCTCTTCCGGAGTTTGCGAGAGCGTCGAAGAGAGCGATGAGGAAGTATTATCATGAAAGTGCCTATCCAACCTCCGATGTGGATCTATTCCTGTATGGGATGACACCTGAGGGGGTGAGTTCCTTCATGTCTATTCGAAGGTTGGCTACCGTTCATGGCATACTAAGTCACTCTTTAACTTAGGCCGAGGCCAAGATCAAGAAGATCTATGAAGCTGTCAGAGACTCGGTTCCTTGGGACGTGACTTGTATTCGTACAAAGCACACCGTGTCAATCCATTGTAGGCATTCATACTGTGTCTTCTTTGTTTGCTCATGGCGTTTCTTGCCAGCACAATATCCGTATCGTCCAATACAAATCGTTCTTCGTCTGTACAACTCTCCCGCAGAGATTCTCGCCGGCTTCGATATCGATTCGGCCTGTTTCGCGTATGATGGTATGTGGTTCAAACTCATTCGTATCCTTGTCGAGCACTGTTTCACCGTGCTGTTTAGGCTCTCGAGTTTGGAGTAACCCACGATCCATAGTCGCTATGATGAGGCAATGTAATACCATCGACATGAGTCGCCGCTCTCCGTCATATGAGGTGCGGCTTGCGAAGTATTCCTCTCGCTCGTTCGAGGTTTATGTTCCTACCCTCAATCGCGCTGACGTCGATCCAACTGTGAGAGCTTCCCCCTATCCATACCTAGTAGATGAAACACTCACAGGTGGTTCTCTAGATCTACGAGCGATCCATAACACGTGTCAACGGACTTGCCCGCCTCCTTGTCCTCGAGAAGCTCAAGGATACTGATAGTCGTTCTAAGTTCGTAGAGTCGCGTCGTGCCCTTCGCGGTCGACCAAACGAGTCTAATAGATACACTCGAAAGAAGAGGCAGCTGAAGGGTGATCTCAGAGCCAACATGGCGATTGGAGGTCTGGAGATGAACGATTACGATGTGGTGTCGTTGCACATTCCGTATGGGCCTGGGTGGAATGCCAGGAAAATCGATAAATTGGTGTACTTAACTGTGAGTCGGTGTGTCTTTCGAACCTGTGGACGTTTACGTTTACTAAGGTTCGCAATGGCTTTAGGACCTTGGAATGAACTGTGAGTTGCTTTACATCTCCACTCTGAACCATCATACTGAAACATTGCACTTGGAAGCTCCCTTCAACCCGAGAAACAAAGACAGACGACTCCATCGTCACCCAGCCTTTTTTGGCACGGGAAAAGAATGCCTTGAAGATTGCTGCGAGGTTCGTCGTGGGATGTGTGGGTCCTCTTATACCGTCGAACTGACTTTGATCGCAGTGCTGTCCCGATCCGGTCGATGAGAATGAACGCCAACTCCAGAAAGAGGAAGATGAGCGATATATTCGCGGTCGTATTTCGTAAGTTTTCCTTTCACCTTCATCTCTCGGTCGGAAGGAGCTCTCTGAATATACCGTTCAAATTCGTTAGTTTCATCGAAGATGATCCTGGGAGACAGAGCATAACCGGAAGCTTCAACCCAATTGATGTCGGTGAATGGAGCGAGCAGGTGTATATCGGCCCAACAGAGAAGCTGTTTGTGGCCATCGTTACTGGCAACCGTGCAACTGTCGCAAAGATGATCGAAGAGGGCACCGGCGTGACGAGGAGAGATCATGTCGGACGGATGCCTCTGCACGTTGCAATTATGGCGAAACAAGAGGAGATTGCTTGCTACCTCATTGACAATGGCGCGAGGATTACTTCTCGCTTAGCTGACGGACGGACTGCGCTACATTTGGCGGCGCAGATGGATATGCTGAGCGTGGTGAAGAAGTTGCTGGAGAGGAATAGGGTGAATAAGCAGCTACTGGAGGAGGGGGGCAAGACGAAAGGGAATGAAAACGAGGATGAGAACAAGGATGAAGGGGCTGTTATGAGGGATAACACTGTTGAGAGCCCGTCCTCGAAGCATCCCTCATCGCTACAGCTGTTATCACCCCCATCATCGGCTCCACCCATAGACACAATACCGCCAACACCTGAGCTTCCAGAAGATGAAGTCGGTGAACCCGACGTCTTCGACGTTAACGCACCGGACTGGGGGCTCGCGTTGACTCCTCTTAACTACGCAGTCTTATTCGCATCTATGCCAGTTGTGGATGTTTTTCTCGACCACAAGGACATTGATCTATCGCGAGTTACCCAAGCCAAGCATGTTGGTGCTCCTGCTCTCGTTTCGCTCACGGTGGCTATGTACCGTCAAGATGAGGCGGAGGCCGTGAAGATCATCGAGCGGTTGGTAGCGGCGGGAGCCTCGTCTTCCAACGCTGATGACGCGCTGGTAACGACCTTCTCAAAGTTCGTTCAAGCCAACAAGACTCAGCTTGTGTTGACCCTACTTCGAGTTGACCCCAAAGCGGTGTCGGTCATCAACTTCCCTGCTGTCGAGGACGGTTACTACAATCGTGATGTTACATTCCCCCTCAACTACGCTATCTCAAATGATAACTATGCGATGGTTGCTGCGCTGCTGGCCTACGGTGCAAAATTTGAGTTTGACGAAAGGGATATCACCGAAGCGTTGAAGTTGCAGTGAGTGCTTACCCGCATCCTTGAAATCGCTTTTGTATGAAGGTCGACAATTTAGGTCTCAAAAGAACCCGTCTGGATACTCCTACAACCAGATACCTGAAAATCGTCTGGATATGACCACTCCTTTGATTGAGAACGCCCTGGGGATCTACTCCGATCTCGTCCGACTCCTCATCTCCTTGGGCGCTTCTGTTGATATTGCCACTACAGCGGCTCGCCGGCGTTATGCCTCGAAACAGGACAAGATGTCGCTTCTCGATTGGGTGCAATTCAGCATCGATAAGGTTGATGAAGCTCTCGTAAAGCTGGAAAAGGATCAGGTCAAGGTTCCGAAGGATGACGAGGCGGCTTTGATGGACGGTTCTTGGAAGTCTTACTGCGCCAACTATATCCGGATGGCCGACGAAAATACGTTGGGGAAGTCAATTAAACATATCAAGGAAGAGGAAGAAAACAAGAAGGAGACGTGGCATGTTTGGATGCAGGTCAAGGCGTATCTCACGGACATGGAACGGCTTTTGGTTTCTCGCGATGCGAGAACGTACAACGATTTGAATCCGAACGACGAGGTCAAACCAGAGCCGCGGCGGAAGCAGCTTGGTACGGTGGCCCCAGCGGTCCTTGATGCAAGCGGTTTGCGAATCAAGTATGAGGTTATGGATAGTAGCTATGGTGGAGGCCATTCTGTGCCTCAACACCAGGTGTTGCTGTATGAGGAGCTCTTTGAAGCGTGCTGGAAGGGCGACAATGCGACGATCCGGAGGCTTTGCTTATCTTCCGAAGCACCCAATACTGAGCAACTGCCGATTCAGATCGCGGCGAAGATTGGACATCCCACGAACGACTGGGGTCAGACAGGTCCATCGTTGTTATTCCTCATTTTCTGAGGCGTAGATCGTGCTAATTTTCTCTCTCCAGGTCTAACGACATTGTCAGTGGCAGTAGCCAGAGGCCATTGGGACACTGCGAAACTCATATTTACCACGTCCATTGCTCAATATAAACCAGATGGGAAGGAGCAGAAGTTTGAATACAGTCTCGGTATGTTTGTCTACCTCAGGTTGTCAATGCTCGTCTCAAATTGGTTCTCGTACCCCCGCCTCAGAGAATTTCGAGGAGGATGAATCAGACGATGATCCAGACTTGGATTTGGTGGATTCGGATGACATTGTCAATAAGGCCCCCGTCGACTTTGTTGACGTTGCAAAGTGTTCGTCTGAAGTTCAGACGTCAGTACCTCCATCGAAGATGCTACATGATATCGGGTATTCTTGGAGACAACCGGACAGTGGGCTTCGAAGATATTCAAAGAACCTCATCACAGGAGCCGTCGAGCACGGTGACGTCCATGCCTTCACCACCATCTTCGACCTTTACAAGCTATCGGACCCGCCCTTGATATTGACCAGTAGTGAATTGGACCAACTCTTGGAAACCATTGTCTCTAATGACAAGCCCGAACTCCTCCACGAGTTTATTCGCAAGACTGGACGTGGCGTGACCGTCAAGCGCAAGCCAAGCGCAAAAGAAGGCAAGGAGGGTGGTCGCGGTGAGGAAGAAGCGCATGCGGCGAACAATAGGAGCAAGGTCTACCACGGGCTGAACGTTCACGGGAAAAAACGAAGGGATCTGGCGGCGAAAAATGACCCCAACGCCAATCACGACGAAGTTCAAGTTATTTTTCCCTTAGTATGGCGTGCAGCACATGCTGGGTCATTGGCCATCCTTGATTACTTGAAATCCGAACGTCCATTGGAGGCTTACCGTCACTATTCGATGTGTAATAGCGACCCATTGGCCATCTCCCTCCGCCGAACTGCCGACCTCGATAAGGTACTTCCGCAATGGCTGGGCTGGACAATTAACGCCATCGGAGAGTCACCACTGTCTGCGGCGCTCCTTCGCGCCAACAACTTACCGGTGGTTAAAAGCCTGTTTGAAAACGATTCTGAGCTCATGTCGATGGCATTGAAACAGGAGTGAGTAGTACCATTTCACGACACGTTTCCATAGCCTGATCTAGCTTCGCTCTGTAGTATTAAGTTCATTGGATACAATCTCCTAATGCTTGCAGTCCACTGCGGGTGTACCACTAAGATGGTCGATTATCTGCTTTCCAAAAGACTTTCGCCTACACAGGTTGATTCTCGCGGGTAGGCAGGCATTTCAGAGCTTTCTGATGGTAATGGCTAACTCTATGAGTAGTTGGAACATTTATCATATGCTCGCTGGCAGCGGGAACTTCCTCCTATTCCAGCATTTCCTGAAGATACTACCGCGCGACATTAGTCAGGCTTTACTGACTCAGCCTTCGAAGCAAGACTTTGATACGGTACGTCAAACAGCCTCACAAGAACGTCCGGGAGCTCGGGTCTGATTGCCCCGATAGCCCCTGCACTTGGCCGTAGAAAATCGCTACAAGGACATAGTAGAGGCAATCACCAACTTTGACAAGTCGAGTCTACTCATCCGCAACGTCAAAGGATCTCTTCCCTTACACACCACTATCCTGAATGCTCTCCCGGAAGTCACCAAGATGGTATTACACGCATCGCCCACCGAAGAGTTGCACTCCGAGAACGGCGTGGGTGACACCCCATTCGAGATCGCTACTTCGCGATATCTACTTTCATTGATGAAGGATGTGAAAGGAAGCTCTTCCACAGTGTCGTCCTTTGCCCGGGAGGCCATTCCCACGCGTCGGAATGTGGAAAAGCTAGAAGAGGGTGTTATACAGTTGAGAAAAATGATCGCTGCTTTGTTGGACGACAAGAAACTCGTGAAGGACTCGCATCTCGAGAAAGAGCTTTCAGCTTTTGCGGGGCACTTGGACTCTCAGATTGTCAATGCAAAGCCCGACCACGAAGCAAAGAAAAAGCGTGAGGCGGAGAAGGTAGAGAAAACTCGACACAGAAAGGAGGAAGAGGAGAAGAAAGCTGCAGAGAGTGTCTCACCCTCAGTAATTCGGGTGTATGACGACTGTGACTCTCACAAAACTTACGAGTACGTGAAGGAGGCGGTCGAGGCTAGACCCCACGAGCGGAGGCTTGTCCACTTGGTCGATGTGCAGAAGTCAGTTCTGGGCGACCTGAGCAAGGTAGAATCCAAGAAGCAGAAGGAAGCTCATGACCATGGCGATGGACTGGAGCCGGAGAAGGATAAGCGGAGGATACCAGATGAAGCAATGGTCTTCAGATACCACGGACTGGGAAATATCGTGTCTTGAGTTCACGGAAAGTCTGGGTATTAGAGCAGGCATGTAAATTTGTTCGCAATCTTGATAACTGGAGTCAAACACGCGAATGTGAGCACATCTCGGATATAGTCTCTCATGCTGGTTGAGGATTGACTCGGCGCTCATCACTTCGTGTCAATATTCGTTGACCAATATACATCGAAGTCAGTGGACCGCCCATCCGCCCAAAGCCACTTGCCAGAACCTTGCTAGAACAGAATTAGCTCGCTGCATTGATACCTCGCAAATCGATTTGA
The DNA here is from genome assembly GCA_024721195.1 of Marasmius sp. AFHP31. Lineage (NCBI taxonomy): Eukaryota > Fungi > Basidiomycota > Agaricomycetes > Agaricales > Marasmiaceae > Marasmius > Marasmius sp. AFHP31. The sequence goes on from JANHQD010002447.1 coordinate 78,807, forward strand.
GATGGAGTGTCGTATAGAAACGTGACGATGGACACAGCACCAGGAACATGAGAGGACGAAACAGCATTGAGGGGTTTCACCCGGGCATCTCGATCATATAGGGTAACTTGGATCCAGACAAGAATCCTTGATAATGTCGTATGAGTTTCAGTTCGTTGAATTCCACCCAACGTTCAACGAAATTGAGTGGGGCCGGTGGTGGTTGAAAAAGAAGCCGCGATGCACGGGCGCTTTCGATACGCGGTCGTGTTTCATCGACATCTTCTGTATAGCCCACCTTGCTCCTAAGATCTAAGACCTTCACCAGAGTCGTCCGACCTGGCGAAGGGAGGCGACCATCAGCGTACTTGCCAACAATTCAATATTCATGCCCGGTCGCCTGTGCCGCTGCCGAAGCATAGCCCCGATTTGAACGGCGTGTACATAAATAGTGGAGAGTAGCGGTGCGTTGACTCTACTACTACCAATCCTCTGAAGCCCAACAGTCACTACCTTCTTGCGCGTCAACGTTGATTAGCGCAAATTTTGAAGGTACAGAAAATGAAAGCACCCATTGTAAGACTTGTTCATCCGGCCAAGGTGAAATGCTCATACTGACGATAGGTTATCGACACCGGATCTGCAACCTGCCGAGCAGGATGTGAGCCCCCAGTCGTCTGTTTCTGTCGTGCTTTACTGATCCCGGACTCGTACCAGTTGCTGGTAATGAGCTTCACAGCTCTCGAGTCTGGTTTTCTGACATAGGAATCGGGATTTAGATGACACCCTCCCAAGAGTGATCGTTCAGACTCTGATAGCACGCCCTAGCGAGCAGATCATCAAGATTGCGCCACAATTCAAAGATCAATATCTCGTTGGGTAAATGCTCTCCTTGCAGCTTCTATCTGTGAATGATTATTGACAACAACTCGACTCCTTAGAGCGGAGGCCTTCGAAAAACGCGGTACATTCAAGCTCAAGCACCCCGTTCAAGAAGGAGTCATCATTGACTGGTCAGGTATCGTCCATCTGTGGAGGCGCGTATACGAAAAAGAACTGCAAGGCTCAGAACAACGCAGAGCCCTCGTGCTCACGGAATCTCCCACCCAATCTTCAGAGGACCGTCAGAAGGTCCTCGATATTCTGTTTAACGACCTTAAAGTGCCCTCAGTCTACATCCAAGACACGGCTTCCCTGGCTTTGCATGCCTCAGGTCTCAAAACAGGTGTCGTCCTCGATCTAGGATGCGATACGACCACTTGCGTAGCAATATCTGATGGTACTGTCCTCCGAGAGACTCTTCAATCCACATCTTTCGCAGGAAAGGCGCTCACAGAGTTCCTCACACTCGAAGTGATGAACCGTGGTGCTGCTACGTGGAGTACGACCGCAGAGATCGTCCGTGCGAATGAGATTCGGGAGCAGGTCTGTTTCGTTAAGCTCAGTTCGGACGAGGCGGAGGTACCCCCGGTAACTGTTGTTGATGGATTCGGCGAGAATGTGGTTATTGAGAAAGAACAGTGGACGCTCGGAGAGGCTTTGTTTAATCCTAGCCTCGCTAAGAGTGATGCACCTGGGATAGATCGTTTGGTGTGAGCTACCCCATTGTTTTTTCTTCGAACCTATCGCTCATTTAGGATTCGAATCGTAGGCTTGACACCATTTCCAAGGCTCCGGAAGCTCTTCGATCTACTCTGTACGTGTTCCCTTCTTGGTTCCTGCCTTATGTCTGTTATCTGAGGAAAGAACAGCTTCCAGAATATCGTTCTCGTCGGCGGAACGAGCAAGATGAAAGGACTTGCAACAAGGTTGAACCAAGAGCTCGGGCGTTCCGCCCCGGAGGGAGTCGCGGTCAATGTCGTTAACGACCAAGCCACCGCAGGAGTAGCTGCCTGGGTTGGAGCTGCGCGTCTCGGTATGTATACCTCCGTGAACTTTACATGACTGAGGTCATTTACGATGTTCGTTTGTTTCAAGCATCGAGTGATCGTGACAAGCTTGAAGGCAAATGGATAACCAAAGATACAAGCATGCTGGACTAATAACGATCGATGCGCTGCGTAAATGATATAGTAAATCGAAGGTGATTCATACAGGAAGGAGAGTGGGCCCACGCTGCCTCTTTGAGATATGTATCTCGTCTAAATGAAGCTAAATGAAGCATGACACGCAAGAGTAGCTCGTTTACAGCCTCCTGGAGGCAGTATATTCGATATATAGCAAAACGGTGACAAATGCGCCCAACTCAAAATTGCTGTATACCAAGTCGCTACTACCACTGCCTCCTAGGTCGACCCCTAAGCGCCATGGTCAAAGACCAGAAATGTGTTTTCCAGCAACCAATCCGAATACCCAAACTTCGCGCAACGGTGCTCGATCCTGGTAAGCCCACCGCACCATCTGTCGACCCTCATAAATGATGATCGCCAGGTCTCTCCAACGACGCGTCCATGTAAGACAAGTCCAGATTCTCCCAAGATCAGAATTCGCTGTAAAGGTTCCAGATTCGTAGAAAGATACCTGGGGGCCGGCCTTTCACCATCGCCGTCCTGTCCAAATTGTTCGAGTGAGAGAGAGACTTCTTTGAGCACTGCAAGACCGTCTTCCTCGGACGAAGAACGACGGGACTCGACAAGATCTGCAATGCCTATAAAGGAATCCAGGGTATCCAAGTCGTGATATGGGTCAGCTACAAAGACAAAATGTAACGCCGAGACTCGAGGGAAAACATCTGTACGCCGTAGGACAGAAAGTCCTCTCTGGTCTTGCTCTGGCGTCAGATCACAGATTTCGATATGCAATTCACGAATTGCAAGAAGCCTTTGTGCGAGGGCCACAGCATTGGAGCCAGAGAAGATGGGCGCTGGTCCTCGAAGAACTTCCAGGGAACACCCACTTCGTTCCTGCAGTTCGGCGATAGATAGGAGTATCTCGTCCTCCCACCCTTCGTTACGGCCGTGCATTTCCCAAGTCATCTCCAGCGTATCCAACTTCGGGGTCGTCAAAAAGTCGAGTATGCGTGCGACCTTCCTCGCCTTTTCGGTGTTGATCTCGAGGTGCTGCAGCTGCGGAAGCATACAACCTGTGATCAGTACATGGCTGGCAGTTGGTTCAAAATACGCAAATAGGTATCTGAGGTTTTGAAAGGCAGGAGTCGAGAACACCTGCGTATTAACTACGCTGCCCAAGAAAGCCTCCAGCTGGCCTTCGGAAGGCGTAATTGCGACCTGCAACGCGTAGGAGTGTGAATCACAAACCCAAAACGTTGCCTCCTTCAGCTTTGGGGCATCCCAGCTTGAGGCGGGCATCAGGGGCGGATTGTTGGTGGCAGGGTGGACATGATCCGTGTAGAGATGGACGGACAGCAGGTCAGGCATGGGAGGTTGGATAGATGCAAGTTTCGTGAAGAGTGTCGTGTCATTTCCAAGGTTAAAATCGACGTGGCGCCAACGTTGGGAATAGGATACAAGCACATCGAGGAGTTCCATGTCCACAGGAGTGCCAGATAATAATATCCCCAAACACGAAATCAAACAAGGTTGTGACCTGTTCAACCAAGTTCGGAGCCTCTTCAACGGGTCCCGACCATTGCTGATAATTTTTCGAGAGTCCAGCCGAACGAGAGACCACAACGACGGTGTTGACAAGACTGTGGACCGCCATCTCGAACAAGTCTGACCCAGGACCAGAGGCATGGGGAGATTGCTGAAGCAGTGACCTGCTGCATCGCTCGCTACACAACACTGCGATACGAGGACTAGGATTTCGGTGGGGAGATTGAGGATAGGAGCCGTACTGTTTGGAGGAGAGTATTGGGGTGGCACTGGGCGTGTTTGAACGAAACCAGAGGGTGAATCCATTCGGGAGGAAAAATAACCGGTTTCTGGTTCTGTAACGAATTCAGGATCTGATTTTGATGCAGCGCACTAAACCAATACGTACCCTAGAATGCCCAAGTTGGTGGCACTGGTGGTGCTGGCCAGCCGCAGTGGCAAGTGGGTGGCCTTTTTCGGTGATTGCTAGCCTTAGAAACAAACACCCCCAAATATTTCAGACTCCGTCGTCATTTCTACCTGGAGAGCACACACCACCCGCAACATTTCCTACTACGGTCTGTAAATTTCCCTCCGAATCATCTTCCGCAGTTTAATTTCCGTTTTCTCAGGTTCTTCCATGTCTGTCGCAGGCGCGGTCAAGCCAACTCTTGCAAACAAAGATCGTGCACCCACAAATTCGCGGACGGAACCCCCGAGTTCTCCCCAGGGCGATCGCCCCGATGGTCGTAGCCCAAGTCCGGACAGTCGACGACCGCCAGCTGTAGATGATGATTCGGCAAGGAAACCTGCGTCCAACTCAGAGGCAGGAGAGTCAGAGGACGACAAGGTGCGTGCTCGTCTGATATCTGGTGATAAACCATTCTAAAATATCATCGGGACCTCTTCAGGAATCAGAAAGCTCGAAGAAAGCTATAATAGACATGGAGGCATTTGGTCAAATTCTCGATCTCGATGAAGACGAAACACACGACTTCTCGCAAGAAATGGTCACCGAATACTTTACCCAAGCAACACAGACATTTGCCGATCTGGAAAAGGCACTGTGAGCATCGAATTGGCTCACGCTACACCCTCATTTTGTGTGCTCATAGGAACCTGTTTATCCCGACAGGCAAGAGAAAGATCTCGAGAAGCTTTCATCACTCGGTCACTTCCTGAAGGGCTCGTCTGCTACTCTCGGTGTCTCTGCTGTCCAAAGCACATGCGAGAAGATACAGAACTACGGACACCTCACGGACGGCGCAGGTGGGACGCTTGACAGCAAAGACGCGCTCGACAAGATCACCGATTTGATGGGCAACGTGAAGAAGGACTACACAGTCGCGGAGAAGTGGTTGAGGCAATGGTATAAGGACCACGGAGCAGAAATATCATGAGTATCCCATCATCGAACAGATTGCCACATGTGGCTTCTTCGTACGGTGGATCAGACGAATGACCTTGATCTTTCTTTTCGATCCGTGCGACTAGATCCCCATTCACCGTAACGGCTGGGATCAAGGTCGTCGATCGAGTCTTGTCTTGACTTTTCTATCACCACTTACCACTACCACTTTGTATATTTTATGACGCACACGATCAGAGAGCCGAAGGAGAAGTAGTAGTAGAAGGGAAACGGACCACGCTGATTATTCAGAAGCAATGAAATTTGTATCTTCGCTATTCTCCCGACCGACAGTAGTATACCAGTCTGCAAGTCCCGTCTTACACCTTCCGCTTCAGAGCTTTTCCCTCCTTTGTATATTCTTCACTTGTCGTCTGTACCTTTGTTCCATATTACTGACGCCATTCATAGAGATTCAACGTCGAATTTGACCGGTCTGAATGACGCGAACAAATAATTACACCTTGAGCATAGAGAGAATGACATACAGTAAGGCTCATATGAATCCGTCAAACACAATCATGCATCGAACACAACCGAGTGCTCGTCAATATATGTTATGGCAGCCTCCCGGAAAGTGTCTGGTATGGTTACAATCTCATCCCCTTTGAGTTGCAGCATAATCTGGAATGATGACTTGTAAGCGGAAGCTCGCTGTGAGTGGATATCAAAATGCTCTTACAGGGCCATCGGTAGATAACGAAGAAAAATACTCCGGCCAGTGAGGGCCTGGATGATAACAGGGCTCTGAGGACACAGTGAGTCAACCAGCGGTCGCGGTAGGGGACGTACGATTGGAGCCGCTGTCATCGTTCGGGTCCAAATTCACGGCGAATGAAATCCAATAGTCCATCATCTGCGTGCTGAGGTCTTTTGCGCTCTGCGGCATTGTTGAGTTCTCGACATCCAAAGTCCCAAACACGTAGAGGATCTCCGAGGTATGCGGAACTATCCAGGATCGTGAGCGAGTTGGGAAAGAGCAAGAAAGTTCAGAGGCAGCACCTCCTAGTGACCCTCGGGCGTACGAGCCCTCAGGCAACCTAAATTCCCTTGGAACGGCAGATACGGCGTTTGGATCTGCGAAGAGATACATATACAATGGCAATGTCGATGCGGACTTCGACTCTGCAAATTTTCTCGCAAAGACTCGACGCTCAACACTTGCGATGATGTCCGTAACTGATGATAAAATAAGAAGGCGAGCTACTTGAACAGGTCGTACTCACAGATTGCAGCGTAACGTTTGAATTCTTGATTCAGTCCGAAGGTTTCATCGCCTGTGTCAAAGGGTGAACCAACACTGGGGTCGTCTGGATACAGCTGGAGAAGCTTGGTGAGAGATCTCCGAAGTACATCATCCCCTCGCGGTGACGGTGAGAGCACATTGAACATTCCTGAGAGGATCTCCTCCGAGGAGTTGATGTTTTGCGGTGTGGCCATGGTGCCTGTGAATATGATCATTTGAACTCTTCTCGACCAGTCGATGAGCGACAGGCATTTACCTTCGTCCAGAACATCTCCGTACATTATTGCTATGTTTTCCTCACTGGGAATATCTAGCTGGGAAGGATAGTCTCGCAACAAACCTCCAGGTCCGTCAAGAACCGCAGCCCAATCAAAGCTGGATGAAGTGATTCCAGCCCTGTTGAGGGCGTCGTAGAGCTCGTCTGAGGTCGTGTTCGAACGTAGGCAGTCTAATTTCGGAAATACCTCAGCGCAGGACGGGATGGCTCCGACATACGACGTCCACTGGGCCTCCCGAGCCCCGGCTGGATGGGTCGGTAGCCTTCCAGCAGACTGTATGATCTGCTTGATGTTGAGATAGGCGTAGCCACTGTCAATAAGAGAGTACGTACAGCCCCTCGAGCTAAACCTTGAAGTTTTCCGCTCAAGATCAATAGCTCAATGGATCTTCCGCCGGCACTCTCCCCAAACACGGTGACCTAATAATGAGATGAAATGAGCTTTGGGTCTTCGATTTGTAAGAACGACTGATGCCCTGCGCACCTTTGAAGGGTCGCCGCCAAATGTTTCGATGTTTCGCTTCACCCACTCCAATGCTACCAACTGGTCCTTCAATCCCAAATTCAACACGTCCTGACGCCCATCTACTTCTTTTCCCTGCGGAAATCCGAGTGGTCCCAAACGATAATTGATCGTTATTACGATCACGGGTGAATTCTAAGATACCGTAAGTTCAGTCGAGCGTGGAAGAGGTTCCAGCTCTCACCCTAACAAGACTCCTCTCTACCAACGCCGTGCCATCATAACCGGGACGCGACCCAGCTCCCGAGACCCACCCTCCACCATGAATCCAGAGAAGGACAGGAAGAGAGGCATTGGATCCCACTTGAACTTCCGAGGGACGGAAGATATTCAATGATAAGCAGTCTTCCGATACCGTTTCTCTAGGCATCCCCTGTCTCGGTAATGATTACGAAGTTCAAAGTTTGAACGAAGCGGTAGGTAAACGTACAGGTTGTAAGCAGGCTTTTCCGAAATCTGTTGCATCGACAACCACGTTTGTGAAGTTTGACACAAGGGAGTAATCCTTGATCCTTGCCTCCCGCAAACGTAGGTTGCCCACAGGGGCCTCGGCATAATGTATCCCTGAGATCTGTGAGCGTTTTTCCAGCTACGCGAGGATAGAAAGCGTGGGCTTACCCCCGAAGAATTGGACGGTTCCCGAAACACTCTTTCCAACAACAATCGGACCAGCGCTCCCAAGCTTTATTTGATGAGAGATAGACGCCCCAAAGACCCACGTGGCCACAAGAGCAACAGGATTGAAATGCAGAGGATTAAAGAGGTTTGAGAACATCGGGATGAGCGCGGCTTGACCCAGCAGATCTTTATAGGCCTCAAGAACGACGGGTAACCTCGCGTCCGTGCTTTAATTACCCAGCTGTAGTTATATGACCCTGCTTCTCCACCACTATGCCATCACCCGCCTGTGACCCCTTCAGCCTGACGTATTGACCGAGCTGACCGAGGACGAATCATCAACGCCTCATGTATCATTCAGGTTCCTGAGCGTGAACTCGACCGTGACCGCTCACTTTCCCGAGAGATTAGGGTATGTGTAGCAGAGAATGGAGTCGGAATTGGTGAGGCGGTAGGTTCTGAGGTGGTCCATTGGGACGTTTGGTCAGCTGGGAATTATGGATTACATGTTTTTAAGGTACTCATAACGCGAACGAACCGTAGTCATTCGTCTCTAATCAGGGCAGTACCGCAGCAGCTCCAGTCTTTGTGCTTACACTCGACGTGTCAACCGGAACCTCGTCCTTTGCACCCTTCTTTCCTTTCTGTTTAGCAGCAGTGTCCAACGCGACTTTTCCGTCTCCCTTCTTCTCTTTCGGGTGCGTCTGGCGGTAGACCTTGAGGTTAGGGAGCGGGAGCATTCCCTTCGGAGAGGGGGGTGTCGCTCTTTCGTGTCCTTCTCCTGGCACGAGCGGTTGTCCGTTTTTCTGCGCCGTGTTTTTCCATCTACGCCACGGGTCACCACCAGCAAGCTCCATCAACTCTTTCACGATGGTCGTGGACCACTTTTTGTCCATGTCAATGGTTTTGAGTGAGCCATCCTCTAGAAGAAGAATGAGAAAGCGTGAGTCGAAAGTCGAGCTGTAAGAACGTGTCGCGCACCGAGCTGAAGTTCTATCTCCGGCCTCCACTGTTCCTCAGGCTTCTTGAGAGCTTTTTCCACCTCAATCTTCAATGAAGGGTTGGCATATCGTATTTTGGGGAGCTCTTCCTTCGCGAAATGCCTACTTCGACGGTAAGAAATGAGTCGAAAAGAATCGCGCAAGCAAGTCAGCGCACCGTGCACCAAAGTGGTCGTTACGGAAAGCATATGATAGTCTCAGCGCACGAACACCATATAGAGTGAGTTTCGGCGAGGTATTTAAGCGTTCTAAGATTTTTGAGAGACGGGAGGGCCCAATGGGTGCCTTGAGTTTCCGGGCCATGGTGGTGATAACCAAACTAAAGACTGTTTCCTAATTCGGACAGGTCGACATTCAAGCGCCCATTACGATGTTAGGCGCCCAAACTTTTTGGCCGTCCAGACTCCGCGCGCACTGAAGCACGTATTTCCGCTCGGAGTGTACACTTCGATTCTACTTGGGGAGGAGAGAATCTACTTGATAGCAAAAGGTGCAGATATGATAGCAAAAAGAGAAAGACGACACGAGCTCAAGACTTCTAGATCGATGCTTCAGCTGTACATACTGTCGTCGGGGCCAAATCCCACTTCCTCTTCATCTCCCCATGACCCGCCAGGTCCTACCATGTACGCTCCGCCTGCACCAAATGCTGGAAGTGGCGGTCCTCCTGGGAATCCACTGCCGCCCCCTCCAGAACCGCTAGCTTTGACGACTTGGGACAAAAATTTCTTGGACCGAGACATTTCTTGTTCGAGAGCTTGCAGTTGAGTAGTTTGGGCTTGCACTTCGGCAAGGACGGATGAGAGGGTGTGAGATGGCGCGCCGGCTGCCCACGAACGGGTTAGATACTTTGAGAAGAAAAGAGATAGACATTACGCACAGGCAGGTTCACCGAATTCTTCGAGCAACTCTTCTAATTCAGCACCTGGGGCATTGTCTTCGAAAGTGACGACGTCGTCAGCGGAAATAGAGGCGTTGATAGTCTTGGATTCAATCTAACCGGTTCCCGTGGGTTCAGTAACGAGAGCCGGGGAAAGAAATGTGATATCAATACTCACCATCTGCAACAAGAGGGCTCTGACTTTCTCCTGCCCGATATTCACGAGTTCCGGAGGATCGTTCTCCCTTATCCAGCCCAAAGCCTTCCCAATCTCTCCCAGCCCCAATCGGACGTAGCTCTCGGTGAGCTGCTTGACCTGCCATCTTCCCGACTCTGCCTCCCCTACGACTCGCAACGCCAAACCCCAGTTTCTGTCATGTTCAAAGAGAGCGCGATCTCGAACTGCTAGTGTACGGATAGGATGTACAGCTCCGATGGGCGCCGTGGACGCACTTGAGATTGAGCCGATACTTCCAGGGAACGCGTTCACGAAGGCAGCATATCCACCAGAAGAACGCTCCTCTCTGGGAAGTGCGGGTATATTGGATTGAAAGTGGGACCCAGTGGATTTCCAGAGCTTAGATAATGTCGGGTGAGTGTACTTGGGCAGTGATTTGGGTCCTCCATATCTGATGCATTGTAGAAGCCTAAGTTTCTTGAGTGCTTCAAATTGGAGCGCGGAGGGCGGGGTGCTCGGGGAGGCGGAAGGTGCTGTCATGCATGCCTCAAAATAGGATAGTGCGTGTGTGAGGAGACGAAAGTTTGCTGGAGGAGGGGGCACTGACGAGGGCCGACTGGGATCTGATGATGGGTTGATTTCGGAAGACAGTGGCAGGGCGGCAAGTGTGAGTGCCACACCACTCAAGTACTGATACAAGAGGTTGTCTGTGTAGTCAATATCGGTGAAGGTTGACTCGCTGGACTTGTATCCCGGTAAGTGTGCTGAGGTTAAGATGTCGTCGATCGGGTATTTGACCAAGAAATTCGCCACAGGACCAACATGTCCAGTCTGGAGGGAGAGCAGCAGGAGATTTACATGGATTTTGGTGAGTGTGCTGGGTGTCGGAGGATAACGCATAACGAGGTCAAGCAAAGGAAGAATGGCCCATTTTGGCTGTGATTGGAGGAGATGAGAACACCCAAGGATCAAATTGTAGAAATAGATGGACGCACGTTGAGTAAATGACCAGCATATTTGACAATTCCCTCCACTAGCGCAGACATCCGCTCTGGTGCATGTCTCGCTTGCTCCGGGATAAACTGACTGCAAAAGTTCTCTATGACTTCCCAGGCTGGTAGGGGCACCGGCAATTGCGTCTCGAACGAAGGCACGCTCAATCGCGCCGATCTGCGCGTCAATCGCTATCAGCACCGACCCAAAGAAAGGTAGTGAGCAACTCACAGTATATAAAGTACTCCAAGAGTGTCATTTCTCAGATCAAGGACATTGAGGGGGTCTTCACCGGAGGACAAAGCACCAATAAGAGCAGCCTCACGGGCATCCGGTCTTAATGCTGTTCGTAATGTAAGATTGAGAGCGCTGACATTGTTCGTTGTTGTGATTTGTTGAACCAGACCGTCTGTAAGATTTTGGTTGCTCGTCTCCATCGTGGAGATCAGCGAGGAAGGTGGTGGTCGTGTGGCAAAGTGCGGAGAAAGGCTGTCGATGACTGGGACTCAGCGCTGCCGTATACTTGCGAGAAAGGCCTTCCATTTCAAGAAACGTTACGATCACGTTCACTAACGCGTCTGTCACATCACGCCAACCCCTTGGCCTTGTGTTGTGTTCGAGTTGTCGAGGCGTTTTCGAACATCGTTCTTTTCTGACGCTCTCATTCGCGTTTTGAACGCGGTGTACTGCTAGCGCGACATGCATATCAAGACTTTGACGATCCAAGGCTTCAAATCATGTACGTTGATTCATGCTGGGCACACACGTACCTTGTTCAACCTTTTCGTAGACCGTGATCAAGCACAGATTGAGTCGTTCTCTCCGAGGCATAATGTAGTCGTTGGAAGGAACGGATCAGGGAAGAGTAATTTCTTTGCAGGTGAGTGGCATGTCCTTGAGATGTCTGCAAAGTTTGTTGACCTCCGGAAACCCAGCCATTCGATTCGTTTTGTCGGATGCGTATACCTCCATGTCCCAGGAGGAACGTCAATCTCTTCTCCACGAAGGAGTTTCTACAACAACGACATTGTCGGCATATGGTGCATTTCTTTCAGCCTCAGCCAGGCGTTGAGCTGTTACTGATGTGTACTTTTAGTGGAAATTATATTCGACAACTCTGACAATCGTTTCCCTACTGGAAATGACGAAGTCATCATACGTCGCACGATCGGTCTCAAGAAGGACGAATACAGTTTGGACAAGAAGAGTACCAGCAAAGCCGATGTCATGAACATGCTGGAGAGTGCTGGCTTTAGCAAATCCAATCCCTACTATATTGTCCCCCAAGGACGTGTGCGTGGCAGCCTCCCTCATTCTAATTCACCTCACTCAAACTTTGGTCCAGATCACGGCTCTCACGAACGCGAAAGATCACGAACGACTCGCTCTATTGAAGGAAGTCGCAGGCACAAAAGTCTATGAACAACGACGAACGGAGTCCTTGAAGATTATGGCCGAGACGGAGGCTAAACGAACGAAAATTAGTGAACTCCTCGATTACATCGAGTCACGGCTGACGGAACTTGAGGAAGAGAAGGAGGAGTTGAAAGAGTTCCAAGAAAAGGACAAAGAAAGACGCTGTCTTGAGTACGCGTTGTACCAGCGTGAAGTCGTGGAGGTCGGCGAAGCGTTAGAGGAGATTGAAGAAGATAGGAGGACTGAGGTGCACGGGGCCAACGTGCGGAGAGAGAAGTTCAACGAGCGGGAGAAGGAAATTCAAGTGTGTGCAAGAAATGACCTTACTCCTGACAAGTGCTCATATCATGCTCGCCACCTTCTAGGATTTGGAGAAACAGATCTCCGAAACTCGCCACTCTCAAGAAGCCTTGAACATCACGAAGCAAGTCACCAAATCCGAACTGACCGACATGATTCGCTCCCGCACTGCTCTCAAATGCATCGTCGACGATCTACAGAATGCTGGTCTCCGCGCTGGAAGCAAGCGTGAGGCACTGGAGAAGGAGCTCAACACGATAATCCAAGACATCACAACGCGAGAGTCTGATCTGGACGCTTTGTTACCAGACTGGGAGTCGGTCAGAGTCGAGGAGAGCACAGAAAGAAGGAGGCTTGATGAGGCCAGCGCAAGACTCTCTGCGTTGTTCGCCAAACAAGGCCGTGTCACCAAATTCCGTACCAAAGCGGAGCGGGACACATTCTTGAAGCAGGAGGTTCGGTCAATGCAGTCCCACATGAATGCACAGAAGAGTGCGTTGGATGTGACTAGGAACGAACTTGAGGCTGCGGGGCGGTCGAAGTTGGAGATTGAACAGCAGATTGCTGGTGTACAGGAGAAGATTGAGGATGGGCGGCGGAAGGTAGCGGAGCTGGCTCAACAAGTCGGTGGGCTTCGTGAGCAGCATGCGGAGCTGGTGGAGGAAAGGAAGGACAAGTGGAGGGAAGACACGAAACTGGAGAGCTTGGTCGGACGAGCTACTGAAGAGTTGCGGAATGCGGAACGTGCACTTGCGGGAATGATGGACAAGGTCGGTTGTTCCGTGCGCCATATTTGTATGGACGTTAACTGATGGTCTCCTTGCAAGGACACCGGCACTGGCCTTCGTGCCGTGGACAAGATCGCAGAACGCTATAGGCTTGCCGGCGTTTACGGCCCTCTGTATCGTTTATTCGACGTCACCGATCAGAAGTTCAACATTGCCGTAGAACTTACCGCTGGAAACAGGTGAGTCTCGCCATGGTACACCCCGTCCTCCTGCTTTTGTTTGATCCCACTTCTCCCAGTCTATTCCACGTCGTCGTCGACAGTGACGAGACAGCTTCCAAAGTTCTCGAAGTCATGCTTAAAGAAAGGACCGGACGTGTCACCTTCATGCCACTCAACCGTCTCAAACCCAAGAACCCCCCAGTTCCCAACATGACAGACGCGATTCCTCTTCTCGAGAAACTCCGTTTCGATCCGACACATACTAAAGCTTTCCAGCAAGTCTTTGGAAAGACGTGTGTATGCCGTGACTTGACCATCGCTGCTGCGTACGTGAAGAGTCACGGAATCAACACCATCACTCTCGATGGTGACAAGGTCGATCGGAAGGGTGCTCTGACTGGTGGTTATCATGACATCCGTCGGTCGAGGATTGGAGCGATCAAGGAGGTGACTTCGTGGAGAGCCAAGCACGAAGAAGAGACTAGGAAGTCGAGGGAAACTAAGGACGCTATCTCCCAGTTGGACCAGCGAATCACTCAGCTTTCTGGGCAGATGTCGGTCCTGAGTGCGCAGCAGAATCAGATTCGGGAGGCGAGGGAGAGATTGATGCAGGAGGGGATGACGCTGACCAAGGAGAAGGATAGGCTGAATGAGCGAATCAAGAAATTGGAGAAGGATGTGCAAGAGCTGGAGACCGAGATTGCGGAACTAGAGACGAAGATCAGTGGCTATCAGAATGAGCTGAGGACACCTCTTACTCAGGGGCTAACATCTGAGGAAGAAGAGCTCATTGAGTCGTTGGGTAGAGAGGTCGAGAGGAGGAAGAAGGACATGGTGCAGCTCGCGAAAAGAAAGGCCGAGGTAGGTGCTAATTCAATTCCCCCTTCCAAGACTTGTTGATACTAAAAATCACGACAGGTCGAAGGAAAGAAGAGCAGCATCGAGATCGAGCTCAACGAACGGCTCAGGCGTCGCGAGAGTGAACTACGACTCAAGATCGACGCACTCGTAGAGCACGAAGGAGAAGAAACAAGTGCAGACGACCTGGACGCTAGGACCAAGGAACTCGAAAACCTTGTCAGCTCGATCTCGTCTCTAACGAAAAAATCTCAAGGTGAGCTGCCCTCTGTCGACCTACAAAAAAAAACGCAAGCTGACCTTTGAACGAAATGCGTACCAGGGATCGACAAGGAGAGTGAGGAGTTGGCTAACCGAATACAAGAACTGCAGAAGATGATGGAAGAAGTGCAGAACCAGCAATCCGAAGACAGTCGGAACATCTCCAGACAGCAGAAGACTACCGAAAGATACCTAGCGAAACGCCAAATGCTCCTGGGCCGCAAGGAAGAATGCAGTCGGAATATCCGTGACTTGGGTGTCCTGCCGGAAGAAGCATTCGAAAGATACACGAATGAAAAACTTGATAGGGTAAGTTAGAATTCTTGCACATTTTTAGTAGCGGCTGACCTTTTTTATTGTTAGCTGGTCAAAAAACTTCATGCAGTGAACGAAGGACTGAAGAAGTTTGCGCATGTGAACAAGAAGGCGTTTGAGCAGTATAACAACTTCACGAAACAACGAGATCAACTCCTTCAACGTAGAGAGGATCTCGACAAGTCTGCAAAGTCTATCGAAGACCTTGTGGACGTATTGGATCAGCGCAAGGACGAGGCGATTGAGCGGACATTCAAGCAGGTTGCGAGTAACTTTGAGGAGGTGTTCGAGAAGCTTGTGCCCGCTGGACGTGGACGGTTGATCATACAGCGAAGGGTAGACCAGGTTAGTTTGAAGCAGTTGTGTTACCACTCGAGATTCTCTAAGGTCCTTTTTTTTAGGATGAAGCCGATGAGGAAATGGAGGACACGCAAGCCACTTCGGTCGACAACTACACCGGTATCTCGATCAAGGTAAAGCTATCCTTCCTCCCACTCCTCTTCCAGGAGCTTAACGGCCTCGGCACAGGTATCCTTCAACTCTAAGGTGGACGAAGGCTTACGAATCCAGCAATTATCGGGTGGTCAGAAATCCTTGGTTGCACTTGCCACTGGTACGAGTTATGTTATTATTGAGCATTTTCACCTTTTTCTCAAACCCCATTGAACATTAGTATTCGCTATCCAGAAATGTGACCCTGCACCGTTCTATCTCTTTGATGAGGTGAGTGTGGTCCGGTTCATCAGAGCAATTCTTCAAATATTGACCTTCTGGGGGCAGATCGACGCAAATCTAGATGCTCAATACCGTACCGCCGTTGCTTGTGAGTTGGGCTCCCCCTTTGACTTTTTGCCAGCACGCGGTGTGTGATGTACATACTCAATCATGATTTTGCAGCGATGATCAAGGACCTTGCCGCGACCGCTCAGTTTATCGTCACGACTTTCCGGCCAGAAATGTTGTTCACCGCTGACAAGTTCTACGGTGTGCTCTTCAATAACCAGAAGGTCTCGTCGATTCGCCCTATCAAGAGGGAGGAAGCTATGGAGTTTGTTGACCAGGTAGGCATGAGTATAAATATTTGCATCGGTGGAGTGAATTCTGATTTTCGACTCGTAGGAGGCACAAGCTCGGTAGTTGCGCTCCAGTTCTTTATTTTATTGTCGTTGTCTGCTATCGCTTTCGGTCGATTTGTTGTAGATATACAACCCTGTACTGTTTATTCTCTCTATGCTCAAGGTGTATTTTTTTCGTTCCTCCTGATACGTCGTTCAGACGAGACTGGTCAAATTCGGCGGGGAATTTTTTATGAACGCTTAGTCAGTAATACAAAGGAGGGGCTATCGATGCCGTCATGGCGGTTACAGTGCCTAACGAACTAGCTCTCGATAAGTCCATGATAGTCGTGCGCACAAGAAAAGACTGATCTGCCAAGCGTGTCCGTGTCTTGATTCGAGGATCCTCGTCATCCCGCCTGCGGGGGGCTCCCCGCGTCCTTCCTCTTGCCAACTACTGCCCAGAACGTTTGGTATCCTCGACGCACACTATTGGTCGACATTGTGATCCGGCTTCAATCACGGGGTACTATTATCAGGCAATAGGTTTGGGTGGCATATAAGAAAAAAGAAAACAGGACCACAAGGTAAGGATTGTACTTGGTAAACCGTCTTTCTGAGTTCACCAGCCTTTAGACTACGCCCAGCATCTCAAAAAATTCAAACTTAAGAGCATTGAAGGTCTCCCAATCCGCGGGAGGAGAAATCCCGACCTACATTCGAGGGGTCAAGTGAGCAGATAGACGCAGGACATGAAGGTTATAGAACACACCGGGATAGAACCAGAAGGTCGTACCGATGATAGCGTAGAGACCTACAGAGGGATAAATTTG
Source organism: Marasmius sp. AFHP31 (assembly GCA_024721195.1). NCBI lineage: Eukaryota > Fungi > Basidiomycota > Agaricomycetes > Agaricales > Marasmiaceae > Marasmius > Marasmius sp. AFHP31. The sequence goes on from JANHQD010002447.1 coordinate 95,430, forward strand.
TGACAACCTGAGGATGAGAGTACGGTCAGAAGAGCCACGTACCCAACAAAATCCATCCCTCCAGCCAGTTGGACTTCGAGTCCTGAACGTAGTAGTTGAGCACGAAGACTACAAATGTTACTATTGATACACGGAGACAGTCCTGGGACCACGGAGAACCTACCAGAGAGGAAGAGAGTTATCGATTCATAGGGGTCGAAAAGGAGCGTAAGCGGTTTTCCTAACGTCCATGCCAGGGTGACAACGGAACTGAAAGATACTGAAGAATTAGTCATACAGGGTGTTTTTCGGGTGAAACAGGTACATACGGGATAACAAAAAGTGCTAGTTGCTGGTGTGACCGACAATCAGCAAAAACATCATCATCTGCGTGAAAGGGTGCCAAGGCAACTCACAATGCTTGACGCAACAGTAATACTCATGCTCAACGTCAAATCATCTTTCGCGGAGACAGTGACAGCCTCCGCGATACTGCCAATGAGAGGAATCAGGATGACAGCAACGAACTCTTCTGAGGTGCCAACGCTCGCCGCAAATTCATCGATGGACTCCACCAGCCATTCTGTGGTTACCGCAATGAAAGCAGTCACAACAGCTGACAGAGCTATGGCCATCCAGAGGCTCATCCGGAGCTCTTTCTTTGTGTTTTGCGGCCCCTCGTTTATCTCTTCATGGGGATCCACGTGAGTCGTGGTCGAGGTCAGAGCTCCATCGCGTGTGGCGTTGGTGATTGCGATACCGTTCTCTTCATCAGTCTTCTTTTTGCGAGTTCTGTATTTTGTTGATTTGGAGTACACTAGCGCTTTCTCCGAGTAATAAATCGCATGTGAGTAGAGCTGGAAGACGAGATAGCCGACGTAAACTACACCATCGATCAGTATCCCGTCTAAAAAAAATATCAACCGAGACCCACTGAGTGGAAGAATGATGGCGGCCTGTACAAATACGTCCAGGGATAGAATCAGCAGCAGCATCAGTAGAACAGCAATTCATTAGATACTCGCCCCACGGCTCATTTTCAAAATATCCCGACTTTCTTCGTCGCCGATCGGTACCTGGCCTTGTATGTCAACATTGACGTGAAATGCTGCGGGCAACAAGATCGCAATGACGCTGATGGTCAACAAGGGTGAATTGAGTTGAGTGATCGCTGTCGTAAAGTACTCAGCAACCTCAAGCAAAGAGACTCTGGGGCCAACTTGACCTACCTACGCCGAATCCCCTTATCCCGCTGACAAGGAAGCACACGCCCAGAGTCAACACTAAAGTGGAAACAACGCGAGTTCAGTACTACATTCCCCAGCCGGTATGCCTTGGTCGAAGACGCACGTATGTTGTTGAGAATAGAACCGACCACTTGGTAAAGAATTGAACGTGAAAATGTTAGCAAAACACTAGAAATCGGCGAGGGTGTGTATATCGATACGAGACGTACAAGCCGATTGGGCGACCACGAGTTCGCACTTGCCTACAGCTACGATCTAAGAAATTTTGAATGATAGGATTGGGTTTGACAAATTAAATCCGGACGAACGGCGAAGATGGTTTCGACACTAGCGCGAGGGGGGGAAGAGAGGTTAGTATTGACATTGATATAGGGGCTAAAACCGATTGCGTTCAAATGCACGTACGCGTTTCCCTGAAACATGTTTAGTTAGAACGCGTGGAATCTGAGTCTAGATATCTCACTAGTGAAGCGTTAATCAGACCCGCAAGTATTTCGCCGACCCTCATCGACAGGTCCTCGGTGGCCACCGTTAGCAACTAGTGCCTAAATAAGAACCAGGCGTTTCTCTTATATTATGCATGCCACACTCACTTTGGCGAGAGGTATAATAGCAAGAAAGGAAACTTCACAACATTGAATTTTTGTTCTCCCGACGTTTGAGTATCCACGTACAGACGAAGATGAGGACATTATTATCTGGTTGTGCGAAGTGAAAAGCCCACTGA
>JANHQD010002447.1:97402-109959 GCA_024721195.1 Marasmius sp. AFHP31
ATGGCGGCCTGTACAAATACGTCCAGGGATAGAATCAGCAGCAGCATCAGTAGAACAGCAATTCATTAGATACTCGCCCCACGGCTCATTTTCAGAATATCCCGACTTTCTTCGTCGCCGATCGGTACCTGGCCTTGTATGTCAACATCATTGACGTGAAATGCTGCGGGCAACAAGATCGCAATGACGCTGATGGTCAACAAGGGTGAATTGAGTTGAGTGATCGCTGTCGTAAAGTACTCAGCAACCTCAAGCAAAGAGCCTACTCTGGGGCCAACTTGACCTACCTACGCCGAATCCCCTTATCCCGCTGACAAGGAAGCACACGCCCAGAGTCAACACTAAAGTGGAAACAACGCGAGTTCAGTACTACATTCCTCAGCCGGCATGCCTTGGGCGAGGACGCACGTATGTTGTTGAGAATAGAACCGACCACTAAAGAATTGAACGTGAAAATGTTAGCAAAACACTAGAAATCGGCGAGGGTGTGTATATCGATACGAGACGTACAAGCCGATTGGGCGACCATGAGTTCGCACTTGCCTACAGCTACGATCTAAGAAATTTTGAATGATAGGATTGGGTTTGACAAATTAAATCCGGACGAACAGCGAAGATGGTTTCGACACTAGCGCGAGGGGGGGAAGAGAGGTTAGTATTGACATTGATATACGGGCTAAAACCGATTGCGTTCAAATGCACGTACGCGTTTCCCTGAAACATGTTTAGTTGTAACGCGTGGAATCTGAGTCTAGATATCTCACTAGTGAAGCGTTAATCAGACCCGCAAGTATTTCGCCGACCCTCATCGACAGGTCCTCGGTGGCCACCGTTAGCAACTAGTGCCTAAATAAGAACCAGGCGTTTCTCTTATATTATGCATGCCACACTCACTTTGGCGAGAGGTATAATAGCAAGAAAGGAAACTTCACAACATTGAATTTTTGTTCTCCCGACGTTTGAGTATCCACGTACAGACGAAGATGAGGACATTATTATCTGGTTGTGCGAAGTGAAAAGCCCACTGACGATTATGAAAGTGTCTGATGAGCAAGGACGGAAGATCAAGGTAAAAACACCGCACCGATATCGGGATGAATACCAGTAGCACATTGACCCCTGCACAACAAAAGAGGTCAGTGCCAGCTCCTTTGCGAAGTTCAGCTACAGAAGACAAACAAGAAGTAACAATTATCGACTTGATACTTTCCAAAGGTCCCGGTGCAGCCCCAACAGGTCTGTCCGGGGTGAACAGAATCGTTTTTACGCGTTCAAGCGAGGACACCGTCATAGACGGTCTTATACTCCCGTTCGACGTCCCGTCGACCTGATTTCTTGCTTCCGTTCGCCTTGGTCGCACATTTTTGGCCATGCCGTCGTTCAAAGCTCCTTTCTTAGCAACCTCGATATGTGTCGCTTTCGAGAGACTTTTTGGTTCTTCGACTGGTAGATGACCGGATTCTGCTGGATGAGGGGTATTAGAACCGTTCAGAGACCGTAAGTCAGATTATTGATATTGCCAGCGAGAGAACAAGAGGATCATACCCATTTTTCAGAGGGGGCGTACGTTTGTAGGATGGTAACAGGCTGCGAGCAAGGATGGTGTTGAAAGTTTGAGTCGTGCTGTGTCCATGACCTAGTTTGCCATGAAATAATCACACTGCGTAGCCAGGTCTACCATCAATCTGTCCGGGTATCAGTATCACCAGAGCAGGTAACGTGTGATTTGGCCTTTTTCAAGCCTAGGGGCAGGCTGTCTGGATGATATATCGAGCATCAGCAAAATGCCCTAACAAATGTAAGGCCATTTTGTACTCCAATATCCGTTAGGTAGATTGAAATGCGAGAGAACAACGAGAACCCGTGAGCACGATACTGGTCGAAATAAACGGATTTGCGTACCTTGTAATGAGGTATGAAGGTGATACCGAAGAGCGAAGGTTGTTGCGAGTTGCGCACAGTGTACCGGTTTTCAGGGGTTTTGACCAGTTTTCAAGGAGAGTGATGGATAGCGGGGGCCACAGGGGCGAGTATCGGAGAATACTAATAATAGTGATGGAGGAAGTAGAAGATTATGAACCGAAGAACCGTCGCCTCAAAGCCCAACGTCAGCAGCCGTCGGAGGTCCAAGATCAACACCGGATAACCAAACAGGAACGTCACACGATTTTCGACCCAATTATGTGCTCGTGGAAGCCTACAGCCTGAGGTCGCACTAACTTCCACCTGCGGGCTGTCTGCCTTTTACCTGTGGGTCGGACTGACAACAACCCGTGGGTTGGTTTCTGACCTACTGTATACATGGACAGAGACCCATGGGTCTGCCCAGCGCTGAGCAGTAGCCTGCGGATCGAATACCTGCCAACTGTGAGCACTGGGCTTGAGCTTCGCGTCCTACAATAGGCCGCGCTATCCTCCTGAAGGTAAATGGCACCAAGTTTTGTTCAAACCTGGTGTACATGTTCCGGGTTGGCGGCTGGCGCTGAGGAGGCCCACTTCACCAATGATTGGTTGATTCATCCTCCCGTCACGCTCTAGCCCTATACGGAAGCGACGCGCGCGTTCTTGAGCGACCCAAAAAAAGGAGATGGGAGAGAGAATTTCCCACGTCTCTCATTTGGCCAGCCCCGTCATCTGTCGGTCAACTTACCATGCTAGAGACAATCTCACCTATTGAGAGAAGTTTTGAAGAATTCACCGGTGTAATTTTGTAGTCATTGTTGAGGGAGAATAGGGCGAGATGGAGGTTCCAGTCAAGGATACTAGCCGGCCGGAAATGCCGGCAAAATAAGAGGCGGGAAGATTCTCGGAGTTGCAGCCGCTTCACTTCCGTAACAGACTTCATACACTACCACATCGTCGCGATTATCAGTTGGTAAAGTTCATCCGTATGAAGCCTGGCTTTGAAAGACCGGTCACTCTCCCATGCAAAAACTCAACTGGATAACCCACCCCTCATCCAGCCTGGCAGAGTCCCAAAATATGCCTGTAGTATCGGCGGCTTGCAGTCGTGAATCATCCGAATTATGATGGATCATGGAAGCCACGGTTCAAACCTTCACTAGTCACTGATCATTGGCTCTCATTGCACGGGCGTAAACATAACTTTGTAACAGTCTTCACACTGATTTTGACTCGAGCTTAGGATTTCTTAACCCTGGCTAATTTTCTGCTTGTAGCTTTTTCAAACTTGTCCCGAGATCTTTGCTCGCGCCGAAAAACAATTTCGGAAACCTCTCGTCTAACTGAACGCGATTAAAGAACGCGCCCTTGCCCTTTGCCCTGCTGTCGCGAGAGTGAACTACGACTCAAGATCGACGCGCACGAGGGAGAAGAAACGAGTGCAGACGATTCGGACGCCAGGACCAAGGAACTCGAACACCTTGTCAGCTCGATTTCGTCTCTGACGAAAAAAATCCAAGGCGAGTTACCTCTGTCTCTGTCTACCTCCAAAAAACATGCGAGACTGACCCTCGAACTAGAGACTGATAAAGCTCGCTCGTCGCTAGCCAACTGAATCCAAGAACTATGGAAGAAGTACAAGACCAGCAATCCGAAGACGTTCGGAACATCTCCCGACAGCAAAAGAGATGCTCCTCGGTCGCAAGGAAGAATGCAGTCCGAACATCCGTGACTTTGGTATCCTACCGGAAGAAGCAACACGAATGAAAAGCTTGATAGGGTACGTTCGAAGTTTTGAATTCCTTGCCCTCATTTCTTGTAGTGTATAGTGGCTCATTGTTAGCTGGGTCAAAAAATTCGCGCACGCAGCATGTGAACAAGAGCAGTGGCAGTACAACAACTTCACCAAACAAGAGAGGACCTCGACAAGCTTGGATCAGCGCAAGGATGAGGACGGAGGCGATTGAGCGGAGGTTGCGAGTAACTTTGAGGAGGTGCTGGACGTGGACGGTTGATCATATACGTACAGCGAAGGGTAGTTTGGAAGCAAGTTGTGGTACCACTCGAGATTCTCAAAGGTCCCCTCCCCCCCCCCCCTGTTTTTTAGGACGAAGCCGACGAGGAAATGGAGGACACACCCAAGCCACTCGGGTCGATAACATCTCGATCAAGGTAACGCTATCTGCTATCCTTTCTCCCCACTCCTCTTGGCTCAAACGGCCTCGGCCCTCGGGGCACAGGTATCCTTCAACCCCAATGCTTACGAATCCAGCAATTATCAGGTAGTCAGAAATCCTCGGCTGCACGTTGTGTTTGTGTTTTGTTAACGAGCCTCTTTTCTCAAACCCCCATGCCATGAACAACATTTTCTAGTATCCGCTCAGATCCAAAAATATGACCCCGCACCGTACACCGTTCTATCTCTTCGACGAGGTGAGTGCTCAGTTGTGGGTCCGATTTCATCAGAGCAAATCCTTCAAAAAAATCATTGACCATTGACCTTCTGGGGGGCAGATCGACGCAAACCTAGACGCTCAACACCGTACCGCCGCCGCCGCCCGTTGCTCGTGAGTTGCTCCCTCCCTCTTGCCAACACGCGATGTACTTGCTCAATTATGATTTTTGCAGCGACGATCAAACACCTCGCCGCGACCGCGACCGCTCAATTCATCGTCACAACTTTCATGTTGTTCACCGCTGACAATTGCAAGTTCTACGGCGTGCTCTTCAAGCTTCAACACTCGTCGATTCGCCCTATCAAGAGGGAGGAAGCTATGGAGTTTGTTGAGGAGGTAAAGCCAAACATCCGCTACTCGGCCGGAGAAATGAATTTGAATCTCTGATTTATGTATTTTTTTTCGACTCGTAGGATCCGGAGGCACTAGCTCGGTAGTTCTTTATTTTTATAGTGTCGTTTTGTTGTAGATATACAACCCCCTGTACTGTTTACTTATCCTCTCTACTATGCTCAAGGGTGTATTTTCTCTTTTTTGGGTTCCTGTTGATGCGTCGTTCAGACACGCTCAAATTCGACGCTGAGAGGGGGCTATCATGTCGGTACTATCATCCTCCCACACTCACCTGTTTGTTTGTCGCTTGAGGGAGGGCTGACTTGGGTAAACCGTATAAATCCATCTGCGAACAAACAATCCCGCCCCCCTCGTTAGGCCAGTCCAGTCAACAATGCAACAAAACCCGTTGGGAAGATTCTTCGACTATGTAGTAGTGAGTGACCAGAACCGTGAACGAGAGCGCCGTAGCCCCATCTTTCAGAAGGACGTGTGCGTTCTGTGCGTTCGCAGGATAGGATAGAGAGAGACTCTTGTTGTTTGGTTATCGAGCCAGGCTCTGGGATGTCCGAAGTGGTGTTGTTGAGACGAAGGCCTGGCACGAGTACGTTCGCAACACCCTCTTCATTCATTCAGTCAACCTTTGTCCCCAATAAACGTTGTCGTCGTCGTTGTTTTTTCCCGTGTACATATAATCTGCTAAAATACACCGTAAAGAAAAAGAGGGCTCGCGCGCACGCAAGCATCATTTTGTGGGTACTACGAAGGTGAAGGAAAAGCGTAGTAGTGGATGTAGGATGGATGTATGGATGGTGGTACATGTTGGTGATTAGAACGAGAACGAGGTGATGCGTACGTATCAGAGGGAGAAAAGATAGAAACCAAAGATCCCAATCCAATCACTCTGATCTCAACGTAGGATGCACAATCCCCTCATGCAACGCTTTCCCCGCCGGAACCTACACACATCAAACCACACATCAATCACACATCACAAAAGAAAAGAAAAAACCCCAAACGCAAACTCACCATAGGAAACACATGCTCATTCTTCTCCACCAAACACTCCATCAACACCGGCTTCGAATTATCATACTCCAAAAACTCCTTCATCTTCTCCTCCAACTCCCCGGAATTATGACACCTAATCGCATGAACCCCCATCGCCTGAGCGAGCTTGACAAAGTCCGGGTTCACCATCGCCGTATGTGAGTACCGGTGGGAGTAAAACAAGTCTAACAACACCATACATCAACAACTGTCAGGGAAACGGGAGGGGGAGAAGAGGGAGTGGGACGATACCTTGCCACTGAAGGACCATCCCCTGGAAATCATTGTTCAAGACCATAATCTTAACCCCAATCCCAAACTGCGACGCAGTCTGCATTTCCATAGCCGTCATACTGAGACTGGCGTCTCCGTCAATGTCGACGACGATCTTGTGTGGAGCTGCTACTTTGGCGCCGATGGCAGCGGGAAGACCGAAGCCCATTGTCTAGATAGAGATAACGAGGGAACCATCAGTCAAACTCCACATAAAAGAAGACAAGAGAGAAAGAAGATCACTCACACCCAACCCCCCACTCGTAACCATCGACCACGGCCTCGTCCACCTATAAAACTGTGCCGCCCACATCTGATGCTGTCCAACCCCCGTCGCCACCACCACCTCATCCTTCCTCCCCTCCACCCCACTAACCTGTCTATCAAACTCCTCAATAACCTCCTGCGGCTTCATCTTCTCCCCCTTCCCCCTATCCCCCTTCGTATACGTAAACGGATACCTCTCCTTCCACCCTTCAATCTCTCTAAACCACTCCCCCCTCTCCGCACCCTGTATATGCGGCATCAAATGCGCCAAATTCGAAGTAACATCCCCAACGACCGAAATCGACGCGTCTACGACTTTGTTCACGTTCTTTGGCATAATCTCGAAATGGACGATCCCCCCACGACCCTCACGAGCGGCTTGTCGAGCGGCGGGGGCGAACGCGTCTACTTTGCCGGTGACTCGATCGTCGAAGCGGGCTCCGAGGGCGATGATGACGTCGGCTTTTTGCATGGCAAAGTTGGCGTAGGCGGATCCGTGCATACCGAGCATGTGTAACGAACGGGGGTTGGTTTCGTCGAATGCACCTAGGCCTTGGAGGGTCGTCGTCACCGGTATATTCCCCTTTTCCGACAACTCTGCCAGTAGCCTCGGACCGTTGGGAGACTGTAGAATCCCATTCCCCGCATATATGACAGGCGTTCTCGCCCTATTAATCAAATTCGCCGCCTGTCGAATCGCCTTCATATCCACCACCGGCTGCAACGGATTCATCGGCAGTCCCAAATTCACCCCGGGCGTCGTCGCCTTATACGGCAACGCCGTCCTCAACACACTCGCCGTCACATCCTTCGGTAAATCCACCAACACCGGCCCCGGTCTCCCCGACGTAGCAATCTTAAACGCCTCATTAATCCTCCTCGGCAACTCACTTATATCCTTCACCAACACATTCCATTTCGTACAACTCCTCGAAATCCCAATCATATCCGCCTCTTGAAACCCATCCGAACCAATCGCACTCGTCGCCACCTGGCCCGAAAACACAACCAAGGGAATCCCATCGCTCAACGCATCTTGCATCGGCGTAACCACATTCGTCGCTCCAGGTCCTGAAGTCACCAACACCACTCCCGGTTTCCCCGATACCCGAGCGTATCCCTCTGCCATGTGACCTGCCCCCTGTTCGTGTCTAGGAAGGACGAAATCAAAGTGGGGGGATTTGTAGATGGCGTCGAAGACGGGGAGGATAGCTCCACCGGGGTACCCAAAGATTTGTTTGACGTTGTGTCGGAGCATCATTTCGTGGAAGATTTGACCCCCGGAGAGACCGATGAAGGAGTGGTCTAAAGGGGCGTTGGGGGCTGGGCCGGGGCCGTCGACGACGCTTGCACCGGGGCCTGGGTAGGTCGAGTTGGGGTTGTTGTTTTTGGTGGGGAGTTGTTGGAAGCCTGGGGCGGGTGAGGGACGACTACCAAAAAAAAAGTCAGTCAGAAAAAAACACAACCGATACCGATTGAGAAAAAAGGATACTAACGAAGTGGGTGCAGGCTGAGCACCTTTTGTAGTCGTACGACTGATATTCCTAGCATGTTCCCTCACTCTCGACTTTGCCTCGAGGAACGAGGAGCCCGCTACCGTCGACCGACATCGTGTGAACTGCAATTGCTGGGGTGACTTTGGCACTGTACGAATTCTCGATGCCATTTTCAAAGGGGTGAAGGGTGAGAAAAAAGAGTGTGGGTTGGGGGAAGGGGGAGGAACGGCCCTTGGACTAGAAAGCCTGGGGTCAGAAGGTGGCTTCTCTTTTAAATCGCCTAAAAATGAGTCAATTGGAGTCCCATTGAAATTATCGTAAATTTTCAAACTCCGCTGTCGGGGTCTCCTGTCCGAACGGCTTTTTTCGGTCGATTACGCCTAATCCTCGGCGCTTCATTGGTTTCAACGCGACCTTGAGTCTTCTTGGTCCAATATCAATTTTCATTTCGCGTACTGGCATCGCGCTTGGCCCTCCTGAGTCTTTACATGTACACTTTGAGCTAGTAACTTGCTTCTCTTATTTGTGAGATTCAACCTTACATCCCAGCCTGCTCCACCCACTCCGGTTCATCCTTATCCAACACAACCGGCGCCCCAGGCTCCCCCTCTCGTCCTTCCCTAACCGGCGTCTTCTCCAACACCGCCGGATGCTTCAACGCTCTCATGATCACCTTCTCCCCTCCTCTTCCCCTCCAGTCGACCGACAACTTCTGAATCTCCTCCGCATTCGAGTCTTTAGGCAGAGGTACACCCCGACCGAAGGCAACTTCCGGTTCGATTCTACCTAGGGAACGTACCCATTGGCCGACAGCTGCTAGTGATACGTTGACTTCCCAAGAACCGCCTTCCTGAAGAAGAAGAAGAAGGATTGTCAGAGCAGATCCCCCCCTAGAGCTGGAACACGTACCGTGACCGTTTTACAGAGGGCAGCGTTGATCCCAAACGCGAGGAGGTACCCAGCTGAATAGTCCAGTGCCTGTACCGGGAACGGTTTCGGAGTCAAACTTGGCTCCTTCGCACCCGTAAACTGGGCGTACGCCTCTGCCTCCGCTACGTTCAGTCCACTCGCAGTTTGAACTAACGAGTCGAACTGAGGAGCTTCCTTCGATCAGTTTCTTTCCTTTCGAGTACCGTAACTCGTACTCACCCCCCTTCTACCCTTCCAAGGCCCCTCCCACCCCCACGCACACAGATTCGCACAAACAATCCCATGCTCCCTCCCTCCACCTCTCATCCTCACAACATCCCCAACCCCAAACCCCCTCCCCTCCAACGCCCCAGGTCTATACGCCTGCAAAAAAACATCCGCACCCGCAACCAACTCTCTCAACTTCTCCCTCCCCCCACCCTTACCCTCCCCATTCAAATCCAAATCCAGTCTAGTCGTCCTCTTCCCCCTCGACGTATCCACATCCAACCCCGGCAACCCCGGTAACTTCTCCGAAGTCACCAACAGCACATCCGCCCCGTGAGCAGCCAACGTCCGCCCGGCGACGGGTCCAGCCAACACCCTACTCAAATCCAACACCCTAACGCCCTCCAACGGTGTGACGCTCCTCTTCCTCTTCCTCTTGGGTGCTTCCCCAACCTTGCGTATGAAAACCGGTGGAACACCTCGTAACGCCTTCGCCTGTGGTGTCGCGTCCCATTGTTCGAAGGATCTCAACGCGAAGGCGCATACCCCTTCCTCCTTCTCTGCGGCTACGCGTTCGAAGTCTAGTGCGTTCCATTGTTGTTGGAGTAAGGCGTTTTGGACGTGTTGTTTGGTTACTTCGGGGGTGTCGGGGATGTTTAGGATTTGGAGGATACCGCGTCGATGACTGTGAAAAGAGAAAAATTTGGATCAAATGATGTCGATAACGTAGAGTATGGCACGTACTGAGGAAAGTTGGTATGCAACCTCACATACCCGTTTCCTTTAGTTTTGTAAAGCCCCATTAAAGGATCGAAATCCTTCCCGTACGGTTCTCCATTCACCGTGTAGTATTTATGACTATCTTCAGAATTCAGAAAAATCAGTATCTCGGACAACGGGGAGATCGTTTTGAACGCACTAAACTCAAGCACCGCATGCCTCGCATCCACACTCACATCCTGTCCTTCTTCTCCTCCAGTCCCATTCCTAAGTTGATGAAAATACACCGCACCAAGAGCCGCCAGTCCAACACTCGTCTACTTCCATCGTCCTCAACCTCTTCCCCATTCCCAGATAAAGGAATAACCCACCTGAGCAGCCTCCCCAATCCGAAACGACGAATCCACCACCGTATTCGTATTTCCTACAAGCTTTAAATGTCGGAGGAGGTAATCTTCGGGGAGGCCGAGTGAGGACCAGATCACCGCAGCGGGTGAAGGTGGAGGTGAGGGTGAGGGTGAGGGTGAGGGCATGAGATTCGAGAACGAGGATCACAAGGTCTTCGAATTCCTGCTTATATTATCGAAGCGTCATTTTTTTTTTGAGTACATACGCGCCCACAACGGGGTTGCTCGGTCCGGCCACGCCCCAGTGGCAGTGGTCGCGCCTGTCTCTTCGTTCAACGTTATGAAGGGGCGTGGCCGACGAGCGGCGAGAACAAACCGTGGTAACGTGATAAATTGACCTAGTACCGCAGTTCTCCCCCGTCCCATCGTACACAAAATACAAAGTATCATCACTACATCCAGACTTTATCGGAAGAAGCTAAGAGTACAGTGCACCCATACCGAACGATGCGCTGTTGCAGATCACGGTTCACCACGAAACGAAAAGGACTGCCCTCCACGGGCCGCCACCTCTCCGGAACTGTAACATACAGAGGCAACGACGTATCACTTCCGTCTGGGTATTCGTTGAGGGCGTCCATGTCAATGATAACGTCTTTGTATAACGGATTGTGGCCTTTCAACCATACCAGGGCCTCCAAGATCTTTTGTCGACGAACTCGAAACGGCAATGATTCGAAATTCTCCAAAGTCGCTTGTCGGTCTTCAGATACGAAGATGACAACGATCTCATCTTTGAGTTCCTTCAACGGCCGAGGCAGACGGCTGGTTAGGTCGCGGATTTCGTGAGGATGAATGCATACGTTGCCCGATGCAACACGTTGTGCCGTGGGATCATTGTTCTTCATCTTTTGGGATGCAACGTTCTCCGAATTTTTCTTCCCTGTCTTGTTTAACTTCGCCCAACATTTTGTCGTGTGCGCTCGAGCTATGACGAGTTCTTCGACGTAAGTAAGACCCGAAAGCTCAGGAGGGACGTCCCCAATCCAACACCCGTTTGCCCAGCTCAAAATCGGAACTCGAACAAATTTCTTGGCTTTAACGGACTGCCAACACAGGCGACAGACGTTATAGGCACCATCGAATGAGACATGTGATTGTATAAGGGGTTGGTCATGAAGTGTTCGCAATCGTTCCGTGGCCTTCACAAGCAAAGTAATATCGAGATCGGTGATGGACCGAGTTTTGATCATCGAAGCGACTTCGTTCCTATTACAAAATGAACACGGCTTTCTCTCCAATGCTGAGGATGTACTAAAATCCAGACTTTCCCCTAAGATCTAGAAAAGCGCTGTCAGGCACTGGCCGCTAACAACATTCAGTAGACTCACATCCTTCCACTCCGATGGTGGAGGAACAATAGGCCAGTTTTCCTCCCACCACTCTATTTCACGTTGTTCGGCCTCCTCTGCACGCATCCTCTCGGCTAATCGGTCCCTCTGTCGCCTTTCCGTGCTAGACAGAGTTGAACGGGGTGGACGCACAGAAGGAATCTGTCGCGAGGCGAGTGCGTCTTCCTCTCGAATGTGACACCGACGTTCACATTGGTGAGCAAGAAAAGGCGACAGGTCGGAGTCCTCATTACGATAGGAAATGAAATGTTCGTTTGCCAGTGACAAAAGGCGATCATTGGATTCTAGATGGTGGAGGACGTGTTGAAATACAACAGTCTTCTCGCTGATAGATAATACGGCATCCACTGAAGAACGGTATGAATTCAACGCAATGGTTGAGGCGGTACGGAAAACAAACGATGTATGAGTTCAGCCCCGTCTTCGTCGTCCGCTTCGCCAACATGGTCTCCCATAGTGGCATCGAGATCTCTGATCATACAGGACCACGAGCATACGTGCGATCGAAAGTTCTGAAGTAAGGATTCCCTGTTGAGCATGTTTCGAAGTCCATGGTCTGCCGCTAAAGATCTAAGAATTTGGTGTGTAAAAGAGTTGAAGAAAAAATCGCGGTGACGACAAAACGCCTGTCGCTTGTCGTCGAGAGACCCGTGTACAACGTATTTTGATAGAATTCCTACAAGGGAATGAGTAGATGTTCGACGTTGTACACTCGATACGCACCGCTGGACCTTTCGTTTGAAAGACGACATCGCTTTGCAGTTGTAGAACTAGAGGCCTCGGGGGAGTTCAACGTACGCTTGGCAGGCATAACTGTTTCACGCACCGATTCTCATCCGTGCAGTTTAAAAGATGCGGGTGTCATTTCAAACGAAGTGTCGAGATCGCGGCGAAGGGAAATCGAATATGTTTTGCAAATGGTATTCCACTGTGAAGTCAGGTGGGGGTTGGAAAGATGAGAGACGCACACGATAGGCATGAAAATTTTGACGGATGCAAGTTCGTTAGAACAAGAGTTTCCAAAATCTTCGGAACCTGCATAGCAGAGACTGAAGAGTTGGCAATAGTTTGAAACCGAGAGGCAAAAGAGTTCGTAAGCTCATCGCTATTAAACGCGTCAAACCCAGATAGTTTCGAAAGCAAGTCGCCGTTGCAATTGTTGAT
>JANHQD010002450.1:0-13711 GCA_024721195.1 Marasmius sp. AFHP31
AATATACATCTGATTTCTACCTAAAACTACCTTCTTTGGTATTTCTTTCGGAGAGTTTGTGTTATTCTACGCGTTTTGGGACCCAAAGTCAACAATTAGTATTTGCTTCGGAAGATCCTTGTAGACGTGCTATTCGATGGTATTCGTTCCTATCCGCCCAGCCGCAGCTGGTGGATATATTTTCCTATCTGGTTCCGTCTAGGAGTCATCTCCTTGTACCTTCAGAAAGATGGTCCCTCCGTCGACTGAAGTTCATACTATATTCCTTTCTCGCGTTGAGGCCCTAAGTAGTCCTTCTCAGAACCCCTGGAATAGTCCTCCTGCTTTTCCCCAGGGCTCGCGCAAAAGTTATCTCTTTCTTCGGCGCGATGGCAGGATAATATCTGCTCCGACTTATCTAGTCAAATTCCTGGCGGTCCTTGTGGATCCAGGTACCGGCGTTGTAGTTCCGATGCTTGGGTCGCAAGTCCCTTCTACTTACCTCAAGAGTCCCCTCAGTTCTAGCCTTCTGAACTAGCTGTGGCAACTTCTGAAGTGTAGTTCTATGTCCTGATCTCCTTCTAGTATATGTGCTCTACCTTCGGAGGCGAAGTAGTAGCTCCAGGGACCGTCGATCATATCTCGATCACTTGGATACCAGGCCTTGAACAGCTTACATGGTGGCACCACTTCTAACTTCCGAAGTAAATTTTATCTTCCGTTCTTCCAGTTCAGAACTAAGTGGAGGCTAGAGGCGTATCCCTCCAACCTTGCTTACTTTCGCCCCGAACTCAGTATGAGTTTGCACAACATATTTGAGCACTTCAGAAACGCGCTATTCCGTGAGTGATCCCATATTCTGTGCCTTCGATATTTCTGAACGTCGTCTCTAGAATTCTACGACGTTAATCCTTATCCAGACGACTCCACCTTCAAAGTAGGCGATTGCCGTCTCATCCTCCCCCTTCCGTTCGATCAGTGGAACGAAACTTTGTTCGGCCTCCTGTTCCAACACTTCTTCCTCAGTCGACATCGTTCCCTGTACTGGGGCTATCTCGTCCGATATGATCACCACCAAGACGAGGTATACTTCTGCGAGGCCCACTTCCATACCAACCTTCCTCTCGCGGCTCGGAAGTTCGTTAATACCGTCGCCGAAGGTGTCGCCCGCGTTGGGTTCCTTTCTATGAAGACCGCCCTCATTCCTGGAGCCGTCCAAGCGTGGATCGATGCCGTCATCTTTGCCACCGAAGCTCCCGCTCCTCCAACCTTGGGTTACGAGGAACTTCAGTTCTTTGTATTTACCCCTCAGATGGGTCGCTGGTTGTCTCGTACACCGCTAGCCTACTGTCCTCTAGTCTGCGACCTATATTATTTAGACCGCCTTCAGCAGAACGAAGCATGGCATTATACCGATTCGGAAGTAGATGTTCCATCCGTTATTCCTTGGTACGATCACCTAGACGACTCTGTACTGCCTAGTTTATTCCACTTAGACACGTAGTACTTCTTTAAGTCTTCATAACATGACCGTGCCTTTCCTTCCGAAGTTCAGCCATCGAATCTCAAGGCTAAATTCTTAGTTTATCTGCTCCCGTGGAGCCGTTCTGGTTCTGGTTTCAGCAGGTACTACTTAGTTCCATCCTTCGGAACTTCGTCTTTCCCCGTTCAAATTCTTCTTAAATAGGTAGGATGCTGGGTTTACCGATCAGTACAAGTCTTCCTTGCTTGCCTCCGTCGCTCATTTCTCATGCCCAACGTTCGCACCATAGAAGATCACTTCTGCAATCTCCTGTACAGTACGTCCTAATCATCCTTTTCTTCTGAAGTTACTCTAATCTGTTTCAGAGTTGTACAAGCACTGGCCATACTACGAGGACTATTCCGCCAAGTCGACCGATCGCAGCCTCATTCCTCGCATTCCTCTCGACCGCGAAAGGGAGGTCTTGTTAGGCTTGCTCCTTCAGCACTTCTTCTTAAGCCGACACATCTCCATCTATTGGGGTTTCGTCGCCTGTTTCGACTTCAGACAGGCCCCCATCTACTTCTATGAAGACAACCTGTCCGTGTACATCCCTCTCGAATCTCAGAACGTTATCGACATGGTTGCAGAGGCAATCGCTCGCGTAGGGTTCCTAGGTTCCTGTACGGCCTTTACCCCTGGAGCCACCCATGCCTGGATCGATTCCGTTGTCCACTGCATGGTCGATCCTCCTCCCTCGAAGTTGGAATTCAAACAGTTGACCTTCTTCCAGTACGACCCTCTTATGGCTCACTGGGTAACTCGTCCTTCCTGCCACCACAATCCCGTCCTCCACGAAGAGTTCTATCTCGATGAGTTAAACCGACCCGAATCTCCATCCGTTTGGGACTACCAACGCGATGATTCCGAGCTGGACGAATACTTCGGATGGGACAAAGTTGCGGTCCACAACATGTGGGAGTAGGACCATCTTTCCTTTAAAGTCATTCTAGACTCGTACATCTATCTCTTGTTCCTTTACCACTTTTGTAGCTATTCTATTTGTCCTCATCTTCAAGTTCCGAAGTTGATCATACTCTTCGACTTAGACGAAATAGATTCAACCCTGCTCATACTTCAGTCCCTTATTATCGAATCTGAAGCTCTCTAGTCTTTGCCTTCTTATAGTCATGCCTCGTCAGAAGTTCATAAGTTCATACAGTCCATCTGCTCTTCAGATGAGGCTCTTGCCCGATTCACATCGTACGGCGTTCCTTTCCTTTATTTGTTGGTCGCTCATTGTTATTGTCCAATCCTTCCCTTGGTCTGGTCACAGAGACTAGTCGATGTTCTGAAGTTTGTAGAACAGAGCGACCCCTACAGGTTTCGGGTGCAGTAGGATGACTTAGTATCGTCTTATCCTTCCGCGCTAGTCCTGAACCTTTTACTAGCCGTTCGGGCTCACGCTAATACTAAATATACTTCAGATAATATCCCTTCTGAAGTTCCATAAATCGCTTAAAATTAAGCTAAAATAATGAGCGCTAGTAGCAGGCGCTACACCGTATTGACAGAACCATCATTAGGCATTGGCACATAGCCTGCAGGAAGCAGTGTGTCAGTGAACGTTGCATTCTGCATGCCAAAACGTTCAAGGACCTTGTCTAAGTAGTCCTGTTGGTCAATCAAGATCTTTTTGCCTTCACAGCGGATGTGCATTCATAGAAACTCTGTAGCGTCACCCAGATCTCGGCATTCCCATCAAGCCATGAACTCGGCTTTCTTCTTGTCAACAAAAGTTTTGTTAGGACCCATGAAGAGTGCATTGTCAACATATATGATCGCATACACAACTTCACCACTCTTCTTCAGACGAAGAGTCCAGCATTGGAAGTTAGGCGTTTGAATCCCAGTACTTCCATGGACGAGCTAAGGGTTCGCCACCATTCAAGGGCAGCTTGCTTTAGTCCATATAATGCACGACGCAGGCGTAATACCTTGCGTTCTGAGCCCTTGACTTTGAAGCCTTCAGGTTGCTCCATGTATATCTCCTCAGCAAGATCGCCATAAAGGAAGGCGTTCTTAACATCAACAGAAGTGATGTACCAGTCTTTTAGTGCTGCAAGAGCAAGCATCATTCGAACAGTCTCAAAACGAACAACTGGTGAGAAGATTTCGTCAAAGTCAATGCCTTCAACTTGAGAGAAACCTTTGGCAACAAGCCTTGCTTTCTTACGACCGTTAGTTTTAACGTCGAAGACCCATCTATTTCTGATGGCTTTGCGTCCCTTAGGAAGGTCGCATAATTCGAAGACCTTGCGCTTGCGAAGTGCCTCAAGTTCTTTGCGGCAAGCAGCCTTCCATTCCTTCTGTTGTGCTTCAGGCAACTTCATAATATCACGGAGTGTCCATTCTCTGATGTTAGCTAACTCAGGAATATCGGACGCTGGAAGCGAATTGTGTACTGGAATGGCATTGCTCAACAAGTAAATCACAAATCCTACTCCCCCTTCATGGGTAAGTCTTTCGACTACGCTTTCACCCCCTTTTTGCGACTCAGTGCTTCCACTTGGTTCTGGAGCAGGCGGAGGCAGAAGTGGACCAGGAATCACACCCTTTTTACCACCTTTGCCTTTCCTGGACTTTGATGAGCCAGGATGATCAACTTTATGCGACAGTGCGATGTCACCAGTGATCTTTCTCCAAGATTTCTTGTTTTCCAAGTCGCAAACAAGTCGTGAGGGTTTATCCGGGTTCTGTTTCTCACCGAATATACTACCAGGTTGCATAGTACCTGTCCAAAGCCTCGAAGATCGACGTGGACCTTCTGCCGCTGGTTGAGGTGGAGGTGCAGGAACCTCGGCTTTGCCTGTAGGCGATGGAGGACCAGATGGAGGTAACGGTTGTTCCTCAGCCTCTTTAGGGCTACCTGCAGGTTTGTCAACTGGAGGTTCTGGTCTCTTTTGAAGGTTTTGGGAGCAACTTCTGAGATTTCGGAACAGAGCATTGTCACTACTATCATCAGAGTCATTGTCTTCCGAAGGAATGTTGGGATTTTCACCCAAAGTAAAATGTTCACCATCCACTGGTGTTACACCATGAGTTTTAGCATCAGGGCATTTGGGATACAGAGTCTCATCGAACAGTGCAGTAGTACCTTTGAAAATAGAGTTGTTGCTTTGCATGAAAAGGAAACCTTTCATCCCCTCTTGATAACCAATGAAGGTCATCAACTCAGATTGAGGAGTGAGCTTATTGGTACGTTTGTCGTCAGGTATGAAGACATAGGCTGCACAACCCATAACTTGGAAGTGTGAAACATCTGGTGCCTTTCTGTACAGCATCTCAAACAGTGTTTGCCAACCTAAATGTTGCACAGGAGTGTGATTGTAAAGGTGGACAGCGTGTTGGTGACAAAATTCCCACCAGGGCTGAGGCATACAAGCTTCAAAGCAAAGAGCTTGAGCCTTCTCAGTGATTGTCCTGTTGAATTGTTCAGTGCAACCATTCTGTTGAGGAGTGTATGGTACGCTCTGTGCTACTGCAATCCCATGCTCTTCAAGTAAAGCATCAAATTTGTTGCCTTTGTATTCTCCCCCTTCATCTGACATCCATTGCTTGATGGTAGTGTCAAATTGTGTTTTCACCATAGCAATGAAGTGCCTAAGCGCTTCAAGGGCATCGTATTTTTTACGTAGGAGAGTAGACCACGCATGTGAAGTGCAGTCATTGACAAACAAGATGTAGTACCCATACCGGTGATAAGATTCAACTGGAAACTGCTTGAGATCCGAATGAATGAGGTCAAACAGTTTGGCAGCTTGAGATTTAGAGTTGGGGAATGATTTCTCATGCATCTTGCCTTCAGCACAACCACAACATAGAGGAGTCTTCTTGGTGCGCATCTTCAGGTCAAATGGGAAATTCTGTGTATGTTTCTGAGCTTTATTCAGGGCTTTATCTAAAGGATGACTGAAACACCTGTGCTCAATACGGTAGTCAATGTTATAAATGATAGACTTGGCCAATAAACTCTCAGCAGAAGCTTTTCGCAAGTAGACCCAATAAATGGTTTGACCAGGCATATGAGGATAGCAAACAAGCAATTGATTTCACTGTGATGAGTAGAAGGCTAACTTCTTTGCATTTCCACAAATAGAAAGTCCATCTTGAAGGAACTCACCCAAGGATAGTAGTCGTATATCCAACTGAGGTATGTAATAGACAGGATAGAGACGCAAAATATGCTCTGACATTTTCCCGTCTTGTCCTTTGACATTATGTTTGATGAAGACAGTCCCTTTACGCTTTATTTGAATAGGGTTGTTCTTACTAGCGGTATTAACCATTGAACCATTATCGAGGGGCTGATAATCAGCAAAGCCATTCATATCATGAGTAAAGTGCGATGAAGCACCGGAATCTAATAGCCAGCCCTGTGCGTTACTGGACTTCTTTCCCTTACACTGTGTACAGGCAACAAAATGATTGTTCAACACATAAGAGTAATGTACAAGTGACTCCAGGTCACTACCACGACTACAAAAGCGGCTACTGATAGAAACTAATTGAGAGCATCGCTGTTGAGTGATATCAGTGTTGGGTAACAGATCAAGATAAGGGACTAACGGGTCATCATAGAAAGATCCAAGAGAGACATTATCCGGAACGTCCTCTTCTACCCCTGCAGCTTCAGCAATGTCGTCGTCAACGTCATCACTGAATAAAGAAGTTAGGTCATTACCATCTCCCATGTCTACATCCTCATCAACTTTATCAGGACCAACGCTACGAGAACGTTTAGAAGAAGAAGAAGAGTATCTGGGTCCGTCATCTGCCTCGTCATCCTCCTCCAGAGTACGTTTGGAAGAGGATGCAATTGGACTGATACGGTCCTGGAGGGAGGTACGGGCCTTGCTTGCCAGTTGGTCTGAGCAGCAGGCTTTGGTCGCCACAACATCTTCGAGCGGTTTGAGGTACTGCACCGTCTTGGGAACACCGATTCTGTCAGCAAGTGAGCGAGATTCACGAACATCTGCAAAGACTGACTCTGAAGGTTTGAAACCTGTGAACTTCTGCATGTTGGCAGAGTTCTTCTTCTTCACTGGAGGAGGAGGAGCAAGAGTGCTGTTGCACAATTCGTCCCAAAAACCTTTGAAGGTCGCAGGAGGAGGTGATCCCCTAGCACGGTTAGAGGGAAGGCGTGACGCGGCCTTGAAGTTGAGATCTGGATAGGTCTCGTCCCAAGTGCTCGGAGGACGATATCTGGCCCACAAGTTGTCGGGCTTGGTAGCAACCTCAGCACGGAGAGACTGTTCGATTGCATTTAATGCAACCCGATCCTTGCACTTCGTGACGGAGGAGAAGGGAAGGGTGATCGTGCTTGCCACGGAGGTGAAGTGAGAATGACCATGAGGGCGGTTACTGTTGAACATGTGATATACATGTGATACACAATATTGACATGTTGTTTACACGTCTACTATTTATGGATCTTTTACTATAGGACATTTGCGTTTGTATGAAAGATACTATACGGAATCCCGTAGGTACTCCGTAGGTACATCGTATCTCTTTAGTTTGTAACAAGGTTCAGCTTTGTAGCCAATAGCGTCCAAAGCTGACTGAGCTTTCTCCCTAGATTACTTAGACAGAAAGTCTGTATGACTATGCATACTTACTCACTCTGCTCTTCTAGCAGTTATGCTTACTACTACGCCTATGTTTGTTATCTCAACCATATGCTATATTCTCACTTACCTATGTACTATGACTCGTATATACCCGAGGACTCATGTATAAAAGCTGGAGACTCTAGTCTCAAAGCTTTAGGACAATCTACTCGATTATCACCTCTAGCAAGCATCCTCAAGAACTCAAGGATTCTTATAGTCAAATGTGAGGTTTACTTTCATCTCACTGTGCATTTAACTATGCTGGCTCAATAGTTACCACTGCGATTGCCACCGGAATTGTCAGCATTCTTGTTGATGCTACCACATGTGCCTCGTTGCTGCTGCTTCTTCTTCTTACCTTTGTTTTGGTTCAAATGAGGAGCACGCTGCTGCTGGTTCTGCTACTACTGCTGCCCACGCTGTTGTTGACGCTGTGGAGGGCAAGGGTGCTGCTGCTGCTGGAACAAGGGAGTGTTGGTCCCACTGCGTTTGACTGCAGTGAGTCGACCGGTGAACTGAGGGTTTAACCGCTCATATTCGACCATGATGGCGTCCTGGACGCGGTTGAGGGTAAGGGCTGGCTTCCTACCAGGGTCAGCATCTTTTCGCTCTTGGTCGGTTTTCAGATCATCCTCATGATAGAAGTCGTGAAGACACTTGGAAGCGGCAGCTTCCCAGACCTTAGGGATGGCCTGCATGAGGATGAGAGCTTTGACAAGCTCAGGAATGTTGACATCAACAGCATTGAGACGCTCAAAGGAGGTGCAGAGTTTGGCAATAGAGCCGAGGGGATTGTTCTGATCGATGGTGAAGGTAGCTGCTTTAAGGAAATCACTGTAGATGGTGGAGAGCATTGGTTTACCCCAGTTATCATTCATAAAGGTCCATGCTTGTGTGGCCGTCATATCCTTGATAGGGACGTACAAGTCGCGAGTGAGGGTGAACTGCATGAACCCTTTGAGCTGGGAGTTAGCTCTCTTCCATGGAAGATGTTTTTCCTCCCAGTCCTCTACTTCCTTCTCAGAAGGGGGAGTGGTAGTGGTTTCCATCCTGGCATTGTCGCCAGTGCCAACGGTCCTAGAATTGGTAGAACCTTCTGGAGGAGGAATATCCTTCCATTCACCGATAAGACACTCCCAGAGGGCCTTGATCTTGGATACACCTTCCATGGCAGGTTTGTACTTCTGTAGGAAGTCCTTGCCGTTGAAGAGGTCTTTTCCAAAATATTTCTGGAGATCGAGCATATTGATCAAAAGGTTTGGGTTTGGATCTGTGAAAAGACAGCATCAGCATGTGTCTGATCAAAACACAGGGTAAGCAGCCATGAAGGACGCTATGCTCAATGATGAGCACTGGATCTGTAAGATCCGATGTTGTCGAAGGACAATACATCAATGCCATAGATCAAGCACTCAATGAGGAGGTCGATGGCATGTACAGGCATAGCCTAGTTAGCCATAGAAAGCAGCCTGTGAGGGCGCTCATCATCAACTAGCAACAGCAGCCACAAGGGCGCTTGTTGTTGACAGCAGTCATAACGGCACTCGTCAATGCAGTAGGGCTAACCGGGGCCCATAACCTGTAGAGCCGGCATGACGCCTAGCACAGTGGACTACTACATTACTACAACTACTACTTACCAGGAGAGTTGAGAGAGTTATAGAGGCAGGACGTAGAAGCTCAAGCACACTATCGATTCACGTAGAGAACTATCAGCTTATATACATGTATAATGAATATAACTACCATAAAGAGATATCTAATAGAGATTGTACATATGGAGCATAGTGTGCAATGGAACAGTCATGAAGTACTGTTTGTCAAGAACAGGACTAAGTCTGTATCCCCTCAGGCCATCTTCTGGGTCAGGAAGTCGAAGTCAGATGAATAGATAGTGAGTAGGACACTTGCTACACAGTACATGCTGGGTACAAGCAATGTGAGAAAAAGTTGTCAGACTAGGGAATCTATCTACAGGTGTCCATGAGTATATATGTCAAGGTACAGCATACTGAGTCATGGGAACGAATCCTAATAAGGAATAATGAAAGAACATTGTAGAACATCAAGGAATATCAAAGGAGTCAGGTAGAAACTGATGGAACAATCAAGGGATGTCAAGTACAGCAATATCATGATGAAAATCATATGGAATGATGAACACAAGGTATGGAATGATCTGGAATGGGCGGGAACATCAGGGAACCCATAATGCGATACTGGGGACATAGAACGAGGTGAAATCAAAGGGAAATCAAGGGTAATAATCCAGAGACCAAGGAAACAGGAGGAACAGTGGGGCAATTCATAACACTGTCCTGCTGTAAAGCGCCACTCGCGGTGTATAACAAAATCTAACAGAAAAGTCAAATCCTCCCAACACACGTAAGTGTAGCTGAAGGGTGCGGGAATCGGGGATCGGCGTTGATCAAAGGTTCCACTCTTAGCTAGACTGTAGTAGCAGCCTGGTAGGAAATCTGGCTCAAGAAATAGCTCAACTCAGGCGATCTTGAACTCTGTAACAAGCTCTGAAGTCTGATTGGTATTTCGGAAGAGGGGTTCTTAGGTTTGTTCCGGGAATAGGTGAGGTTGTAGTTGCTTCAGAAGTACTTCCTTAGGCTCAACTAGCTTCAGGGTATTTGTCTGCGTGTAGCAATAGACAAGTCAATCAATCAAACAAATATGCAAAGACTTCAACTAAGTCTGTCAATACCAAAGACCAATTGTCAATGGTTACAATGAATCCTCAGCCCAATTAGCTTCGGAAGTTCAACAATGTGCACAAACAAGCAATAGTCAATCAAAAAGTTCAATGGATTTCAGGTTCTGCTTTCAACAACGTTCTATTCTTATACTGTTCTAATGTCTCTCCAGAAGCGCTCCCAAGTCTACTAACTACCCAACAAGTGGAATAGCTTTGTATCTTCTGAATACTCTCGTACGGATTGCTCAGGGATTCTTCATGAAAACCCCACTCCTTATATACTCTACGATGTGCTAATTCTACCAATTTGTACAAATTTGCTCAATAACCTGCTTCCGCAGCTGAATTTACTTATTATAGTAGTCATTTGGAGAGTTTTGTATTATTCTACGCGTTTTGGGATCCAAAGTCACTATTTAATATTTGCTTCAGAAGATCCTTGTATCGCGCTATTCGGTGGATTTTGTTTCCCCCTTGCCCAGCCGCAGCTGGTGTATCTTATTATCCTATCTGCTTCCATCCATGAGTCATATCTGTCCGTCCCTCAGAAGTACTGTACTCCTCGTATGAAGTTCAGCCCTTCTGCAATTCCTAGGCTGGGTCAGAACCCTCTCTTACGGCTTCCTAACGACTATAGTATCATGGTATCCTCCATCAGTGCGAGAGGTATATAGTGTTGCCCACGGCTCGGCTGGAGCCGCGGCTGAGTCGGCTTCAAGCCGAGCCAAGCCAAGCCACCATCCGAAACGGCTTCATTCGGAGCCGTATCACGGCTCGGCTTGGAAGCCACTTAGAAGCCGGCTAAGCCGGCTCCAGCCGACCAAAAAATATTTTGTAAAATAAAAAGCTCTCCACGACGGTTTATTGCTCCCAGAGGCACCGGGAGCTCACCATTTGTTCCAAAAAAGGTTCCATTTGATCTGTACACGACATATACACGACTTGTATACAGTAGAAACTACATATGTACAGTAGGGACCAAAAAAGTAAAACATGGGTAGAAACAGCGGCCATGTGGCGATATAGGTGCGAAGGTGGAGTGCGTGTAAACCTCGAGTTGTTGGCGCTCAGAGGTAGATTCTCCGCGTCCGCATTGAGGAGAAGCGTGGAGTTGTTGCGCGAGTTGTAACCTGCAGGCATTGCTGAAGCGGTCGTAAGCAGCAGCAGATCGAGACTCCAATGGGTTCTGGAGTCGTAAAGTCTTCCTCCGGAATCCTTTCTTGACTCCCCATCTGCGAGCAGAGCAGTTACGAGCATAGCTAGTGGACGAGGGTATCGTCAAAGGCAGCTCCGAGGGTTATGGGGTTTGAGAAGGAGGTTGCGAAGCTGAAGAGTTTCCCAGTGGAGCAAAGGTGACCTGGGGCTTGCGGCTACGCCGTACTGGAAGGTAGGTATGCTAAGTAACCTGAGGAGGAAGAGGATCTGTGCAACGTACGAGAGTTTTGCTCCACCAATCGTAGGGTAGGAGGCGAAGACGTGGAACACCTGGTGACATGTTCGCAGAAGTTTGGATCATTTCCGCGGGAGTGGGCTCATTGGCGAGCGCTCTGGCGCGATCGATAGCTTGAGCATTCGGATCGCATACGAGATTTGTGGATAGAGGGCGAGTAGCACAATCTGGGAACGCGCCGTTACAGACGAGAATGATAGCACCAAGAACGATGAAGCAGGGGAGGTTTCGAGACGCTATCGCTGTCTCATGCCTCCTCCTCCAGATTATCCTCCTTATCCCGCGTACAATCCTCACCTTCACCCACCCTTTCCCCCCCTCCCCCCCTCCCCCGCTCCCCCGCCTTCGGGAACTGTTTATAGTCCCCCCTCTCATCCACCGCCGCCGCCACCACCTGCAGTACCAGCGCCAGGGCCCTCTCGACCAGCGGTGGCGTCGCCGGCAACATCTCCGCCCCTTGCTGTACCTCAAGAAGTCGTGTTGTGCAACGAGAGAGGGTGGTATCGTCGGTGTCGTTTCGGAATCGCGAGTTACGAGCCTGAACTTCTCCTTCAGCCTAGGTCCAACCTTCAAGAATCTCTCGACCTGCGAATGGTCTTGCTTTTCGCCATTGATCAATCGGTCAAGTCGATTCGCAGAAGTCGCCATATACTTACATGGGTACCCTGGACGCAAATGACTCCTGGACAGGTTGAGAACTCCACTTCTTTGCCATCCCAAGGCCGCCTGGAGGTTTGACCTGTCCATACGAGGGGTATATGTACGCGACGAAAGCCGGGAAAACGTCTGAGATAGGCGCATATTTCCTTTCCTTCGTCGCGGGTTTTGACGGGGAGCTAGGGCGGTCGAGTGGTGTTGTACCTGCTAAAAGAAGACAGTAGTCAGTATATTGACCCCCCGAGGAGAAAGAAAACACACCAAGTCTGGCGCTGGCGGCGTGCGTGACCTATACTAGCTATTTCTGTTTTATATCCTACGTTTGGTTGAGCTGTACACTAGGAAACGGAAGAGTTATTTCATACTTCATGAAGCCCCAAAATGATACGTTGTGCGATCCCTAATGCATATTCAATAGTGTGTCCTGTCAACTCGAACCATTCTTCGTGCTGCGTGCCACCTGTTGGAGAGTGAGAAACGGACGAGAAGCAGAGAGCCAGAACGTACAACAACAAACGATGTTCGTTCTCGTAAACCCGGCGAGCTCCAACTTGAGGTGAATGCATGATTCTGAAGCTGCGTTATCGACTGGAAGAACGAAAAGGAGAAGTTGAACTCACCTGCTTTATGGCAATGCGGCGCTGGCCAGTTCCCGATTTCCCTCCAAACGACGCGTTTGCACGTTTTCCGATGTTGTTCAAACCGACGATGATAGTCCACGGAACGGCCAACTTTAACGAAAACCTTCCCTCCAAATCGTCCTTCCAACATATAGATCTCTCCCTTCCTGTCGCTTGCACTTGGACCTCGTCGACGTCGGCTGAGGTATCTTGTCTTGACAGAGCGCGATGATCGAGGTTTAGGCGGTGGTCGAGGTTTCCGATTATCCCTCTTTGTTTTGGTAGATAGATGGGCGAGTTTCGTTGCGACCATGGAGTGGAGAAGAGATCGAGTTGAAAGAGTAAGGCAAGAGTGTAGTAGGAAGGAATAGAAGGGAACTGGATTAGATAAAGCCTTCACGCGACCAAATGAGGCCATACTCGTGTTGACGCCCGTTCGGCGTTTGTTTTGTTAGCGCCCGCTCGGCGTTTGTTTCGTTAACGCCCGTTCGGCGTTTGTTTTGAGCGCCAGACTACGAGGCGTTCTGGTTTGGGAAGCCCGAATTAATAACATAGTACATGGTGGGGATTGTCGGACTGGTCTTAACAACGTTAGTATGATTAGAACAAGGGGTGAAGGATAGGAAAGTCGTGATTCGTGACTATCATATGGAACGAAGAGATCTGGGATCCTATAAATGAACGATTACCATAAGCGAGTAATGGAAATTGAGGGATTTGCTATCAGTCTGAAACCTGGGTACCCGGTTTGGCTACTTTCTTCCTCGCTGCTTGTCTCCGTGCCTTCGCCTTGTGGGGAAAACATGAGTATCAAGCAAAACAGAGAACTCGAGCTGGACGCACCTTGGCTTTGCCACGAGCTCCCCGTCCCAACTGTTCCTCACCATCATAGGGCTCTTCCTCAGCAGCTTCCGCCTCAGAGGTATGCCCATCCACAGGCGCATCCATTTCCACGTCGCTAGTTGCCAGATCTGTGTGGTCGTCGTCATCGTCATCATCTGTGGCGGCTGACTGCCGCTTTTTCTTTCGCGATCGCCTACAGAACAATGGTTTACACTAGTCTCGTCCAACAGTCGAAGTTGCAACTTACTTTGTCTTGCCGTTGGTTGCTGTAGTTGTTTTGCGTTTCGTCGCTTTCCGCTCCCTCTTCTCCTGAAGCGTTGT
>JANHQD010002451.1:0-24765 GCA_024721195.1 Marasmius sp. AFHP31
GTTGGGTTCCTTTCTATGAAGACCGCCCTCATTCCTGGAGCCGTCCAAGCGTGGATCGATGCCGTCGTCTTTGCCGCCGAAGCTCCCGCTCCTCCAACCTTGGGTTACGAGGAACTTCAGTTCTTTGTATTTACCCCTCAGATGGGTCGCTGGTTGTCTCGTACACCGCTAGCCTACTGTCCTCTAGTCTGCGACCTATATTATTTAGACCGCCTTCAGCAGAACGAAGCATGGCATTATACCGATTCGGAAGTAGATGTTCCATCCGTTATTCCTTGGTACGATCACCTAGACGACTCTGTACTGCCTAGTTTATTCCACTTAGACGCGTAGTACTTCTTTAAGTCTTTATAACATGACCGTGCCTTTCCTTCCGAAGTTCAGCCATCTAATCTCAAGGCTAAATTCTTAGTTTATCTGCTCCCGTGGAGCCATTCTGGTTCGGGTTTCAGCAGGTACTACTTAGTTCCATCCTTCGGAACTTCGTCTTTCCCCGTTCAAATCCTTCTTAAATAGGTAGGATGTTGGGTTTACCGATCAGTACAAGTCTTCCTTGCTTGCCTCCGTCGATCATTTCTCATGCCCAACGTTCGCACCATAGAAGATCACTTCTGCAATCTCCTGTACAGTACGTCCTAATCATCCTTTTCTTCTGAAGTTACTCTAATCGTGTTTCAGAGCTGTACAAGCACTGGCCATACTACGAGGACTATTCCGCCAAGTCGACCGATCGCAGCCACATTCCTCGCATTCCTCTCGACCATGAAAGGGAGGCCTTGTTAGGCTTGCTCCTTCAGCACTTCTTCTTAAGCCGACACATCTCCTTCTATTGGGGTTTCGTCGCCTGTTTCGACTTCAGACAGGCCCCCATCTACTTCTATGAAGACAACCTGTCCGTATACATCCCTCTCGAATCTCAGAACGTTATCGACATGGTTGCAGAGGCAATCGCTCGCGTAGGGTTCCTAGGTTCCCGTACGGCCTTTACCCCTGGAGCCACCCACGCCTGGATCGATTCTGTTGTCCACTGCATGGTCGATCCTCCTCCTTCGAAGTTGGAATTCAAACAGTTGACCTTCTTCCAGTACGACCCTCTCATGGCCCACTGGGTTCCTCGTCCGTCCTGCCACCACAATCCCGTCCTCCACGAAGAGTTCTATCTCGAGGAGTTAAACCGACCCGATTCTCCATCCGTTTGGGATTACCAACGCGACGATTCCGAGCTGG
The DNA here is from genome assembly GCA_024721195.1 of Marasmius sp. AFHP31. Lineage (NCBI taxonomy): Eukaryota > Fungi > Basidiomycota > Agaricomycetes > Agaricales > Marasmiaceae > Marasmius > Marasmius sp. AFHP31. Next base: position 1,228 of record JANHQD010002451.1, read on the forward strand.
ACGAGTACTTCGGATGGGACGAAGTTGCGGTCCACAACATGTGGGAGTAGGACCATCTTTCCTTTAAAGTCATTCTAGACTCGTACATCTGTCTCTCGTTCCTTTACTACTTTCGTAGCTATTCTATTTGTCCTTATCTTCAGGTTCCGAAGTTGATCATAGTCTTCGACTTAGACGAAATAGATTCAACCCTGCTCGTACTTCAGTCCCTTATTATCGAATCTGAAGCTCTCTAGTCTTTGCTTTCTTATAGTCATGCCTCGTCGGAAGTTCCTAAGTTCATACAGTTCCATCTGCTCTTCAGATGAGGCTCTTGCCCGATTCACATCGTGCGGCGTTCCTTCCTTTTATTCGTTGGTCGCTCATGATTATTGTTTAATCCTTCCCTTGGTCTGGTCACAGAGACTAGTCGATGTTCTGAAGTTTGTAGAACAGAGCGACCCCTACAGGTTTCGGGTGCAGTAGGATGACTTAGTATCGTCTTATCCTTCCGCGCTAGTCCTGAACCTTTTACTAGCCGTTCGGGCTCACGCTAATACTAAATATACTTCAGATATATCCGTTCTGAAGTTCCATAAATCGCTTAAAATTAAGCTAAAATTGTGAGCGCTAGTAGCAGGCGCTACACCGTGGAGCCATTCGCGTTCGTGTTTCAGCAGGTATTACTTAGTTCCATTCTTTGGAACTTTGTCTTTCCCTGTTCAAGTCCTTCTTAAATTGATAGGACACTGGGTTTGCCGGTCTGTGCAAGCCTTTCTTACTCGCCTTCGCCGATCACCACTATGCCCAACATTCACACCATAGAAGATCACTTCTGCAACCTTCTGTATAGTATGTTCCAATCATATTCCTTTCTTCTGAAGTAACTCTAATCTGCGTCAGAGTTGTACCAGCACTGGCCATGCCATGAGGACTATTCCGCCAAGTTGACTGATCACAGCCTCATTCCTTGCATTCCTCTCAACCTCGAAAGGGAGGCTCTGCTAGGCTTGCTCTTTCAGCAGTCCTTCATAAGCCGACACATCTCCATCTATTGGGGTTTTGTTGCCTGTTTTGACTTCAGACAGGCCCCGTCTACTTCTATGAAGACAACCTGTCCTGGTACATCCCTCTCGAAGCTCAGAACATTATCAACATGGTTGCAGAGGCAATTGCTTGTGTAGGGTTCTTAGGTTCCCATACAGCCTTTATTCCTGGTGCCACCCACACTTGGATCGACTCCATTGTCCACTGCATGGTCAATCCTCCTCCCTCGAAGTTGGAGCCCAAACAGTTAGCCTTCTTCCAGTATGACCCTCTCATGGCCTACTGGGTTACTCGTCCTTCCCACCACCACAATCCCGTCCTCCATGAAGAGTTCTATCTCAATGAGTTAAACCAACCCGACTCTCCATCTGTTTGGGACTACCAACATGAAGATTCCGAGTTAGACGAATACTTCGGATGGAACAAAGTTGCGGTCCACAACATGTGGGAGTCGGATCATCTTTCCTTTAAAGTCCTCTTAGACTCATATATCTATCTCTCGTTCTTTTACTACTTTCGTAGATAGACTATATGTCTTTTATCCTTAAGTCCTGAAGTTGATCATATACTTCTCCTTAGACAAAATAGGTTCACCCTTGCTAGTACCTCAGTTCCTTAGTATCAAATCTGAAGCCCTCTAGTCTTTGCCTTTCTTTGGTCATGCCTCATCAGAAGTTCCTAAGTTCAAACAGTTTTTGTCCGTTCTTCAGATAAGGCTCTTGCCCGATTCACATTGTGCAGTGTTCTTTCATTTCATTCATTGGTCACTCATTGTTATTGTCTAATCCTTCCCTTGGTCTGGTCACAGAGACCAGTCGATGCTCTGAAGTTTGTAGAACAGAGCAACCCCTACAGGTTTCGGGTGCGGTGAGACAACTTAGTCTCATCCTTCCGCACTAGCTCTGAACCTTTTACTAGCCATTCAGGCTCACACTAATACTCCATATAATTCAGACTTATACCTTCTGAAGTTCCATAAATTGCTTAAAATTAAGCTAAAATAGTGAGTGCTAGTACCAGGCGCTACAACGCATTAGCATCAAAGCAGTCTTGTATCCTATCTAGAGCATTGCCCAGTTTCTGTAACAAGTTCTGTGAATCGTCGAGAATAGAAAGTCGTTGAATCACAGAGTTGATTGTTTTGAATCGTCTAAGTCGTACCGTCGTCCTCATTTTGTTGTCGTATTGTTTGGCCTGTTGAGTGGTCTTGTCATCTGTCATTGTCATATAAGATCCATCAAGAGGTCTAGTTGTATTGCCCATCGAGAGGTGTTTTTGTCCATCGAAGATCGTATTCGAATTGTCATCTTGTTTCTTTGCCTTTAACTTTTCCTGCCAAACCAACCAGTCTCCAAGTGACAACTGACAGATAGTGTTACCCACAGCTCGGCTCCAGCCATGGCTTGAGCAGCTGACCGCATTTTCAGCTGTGCCGTCAGCTCAGCTTGACTTTCAACGGCCTCCCATGATTGTGGGAGAGACCAAGTATTATCTGGGATGGTCTAGTAATGGTTAAGGAACCTATACACACCTTCCAATCCACCAAACTCCCAGTTCTGCATGCGAGGGAAGGCTGTAAAAAATAAGCCTAAGCTGAGCCAAGCCAGCCATGGGCAACACTACTGACAGAGTTACCTATTGTTCTGTCTATCTTTAGCAGGGTGTAACCTTTGTCAAGCTGACACATTCCTAGCACTCTCCAGACTTGTAGAAGTGTTAGTTGCACCTGCACTTTTTGTGTATAGATTATCCCTTCTACTTACAACGTCCATTATCGGAGTTGTCCTGTAGCCCAAGAGGCACCCTTCAAGCCCAAAGAAGCCAACTTGAATAAGTGTGTTCCTTGAGCAACACACCTTACTTTGTGCATCCATCATGATTACTGATCTTACAATTCAACAGGATCTTCTTCACACCATAGAGACTAAATACTGATATTACAAAGAGATATGCAGTCAAAAAAGAAGTCTGTAGCAAATGTGGCTAAATATTAACCAGCAAAGAGTGGAGGTAGTTCTGATAGTTAATCACCACATCAAGTATTCATAAACAGTACACCCTCCATCCTATCACCACCATTGTGATCCCAAGTGGAAAACTCAGAAGGAGGCACCTGATTTTCTCCACCCTCCAAAGGCATATGTAACCAGTACATGGGAGGCTGTTGAGAGGATTGAGGAACTTGTCCTCCACCATGATAAGAGACAAATGAAGCGTTTCTACTGGGCTCAAGTGTGTCTTGGGCCATACTGAGGTAGCTGATGGCTGATGGTGCAGGATATTGGGAAGAAAATGCAGAAGGGGGCACCTGATTTTCGCCATCATCCAAAGGTATATGTGGCAAATACATGGGAGGCTGTTGTAGGGAGGATTGAGACACTTGTCCTCTGCTATAATAGGGGACAAATGAGGCATCTTCACTGGGCTCAAGCGCATCCAGGACCATGCTGGGGTAGCTAATGGCTGACGACATGAAGTTGTGAGAATTGTTGATAGTGGTATATGGTATGTGGTTGAAGCTTGTAGTCACAAGCTGTGGCATGTGCACTGAATTTACTGGATCTAGGAGGGAAGGGGAAGGGGAGGCATTGTTGCTGTTGGAGGCAACAGGACTACCCCATATATTCCATTGTGAGAGGGTAGAATCTACTGCCATCTTGTGCTGTGGCTCTGTCCCAATGTGCTGCATGTTTCTGGCATGGAAAAATGGCAGGGCAGTAGTTCCCTCCTGTCTTGTGCTACCATAAAGGACAGATAGAATGTCTCTGTCATGCATGGCAAACTCATTTGAGTGACCAGTGGGGATATTGTGAAACAGTATGTAGTTACTACTGGGAGTGGAAATGATAGAAATGTCATTGGCAGCAGTCTGAGTAAGCAGTGTGTGGTTGAGATTTGTGGGTGTGAAATCTGAGATACCTGACAGTGCTACATTTGGGGGGAAGTAGCTGCCAGAGAAGATGGGCTCAGCATAGACAGTGCCTGTTGGGTTTGGGAGGGAGTGGGAATTCAAGGTGTTGTTGGAGTTGATAGTGTTAGGACCAACCCAGAAATTCTGTTGCAAGGCTGCTGTGGGATTAACAGAGTCCACTGTAGTCACACACTGTGGGTGTATCCATATGCCAGATGCTGTAGCAAATGCATCTCTCCTATGAAGTGGGCTTATGAGCTGTATGTTGGGTTCCTTGGAGGCCTGCCTATAGCTGAACTTGTCATTCTTGTAATGGCAATCCTGCTGTTCTGCAAGAATGCAACAGGGCTCCATGGCCACTCCTGCACCAGTTCTCTGGTGCTTGTTGGCCTTGAAGGTTGTAGCCACAAGGTCATGGGTGTCCAACATTGGTATGCCTTTGTGTTGACCTGTAGTAGATTTTGCAGGTGCCTCCAGGGGTGAAGAGTTTGAAGGGGATGCGAGTAAAGGAGGGCAAATTTGGGGCTCTGGGTCCAAGAATGCATACTCTTCTATCCTGGTGGTATCATCAGGATCTGCTGAGGATAAAACATCAGTGTGGTGTCAAAGTTGGGAATGAAAGTATTGCACACCAAATATCAACTCAGGATGACCATGATCATGTGCATATTGCTTCCCATCTAGGTCATAACTTCTTGAGCAAAGGTGTTCTCGTACCACTGCATAGTGCTTCTCTTCCCAGTAGTCACCAATCCATTCTGTTACACTCAATTCAGGAATCCCAAATCTTTCCCAGTCCTCCTCAGCAATGGCATTTCTTCCTTGTGGGTCACTGGCCCAGTAGAATAGCTTTTTGGGGAATGGATGGCAAACACAATGTAGGTTGTTAATGAACACAGTGGGTAGAGGCTTGACAAAAAGGTATGCCGGTGTCAAACAGCTCATGGGGTCAAAGGGGAAAGTACCTTGGAGGCAGAATCCAACCATAGCAATGATAACTGAGGGAAAGAAACATAAGGCAGACAAAAACAGGAATATTCAAAGAAACACCCACCAACATCTGTTACATCAGCACAGTTGTCAACAAAGCAGAGGGATTGGCAGAGGAAAGTACAACAAAGTTGACTGAGATCCTTCTCTGAAATGCGCCAGCCAAAATCAAGTTCCAGTTGGACATTCCCAGTCTTTTGAAACAAGAAGTCAACTCGCCCTGGCACTGAAAGTCAGCAAATGGAAGATGGAGTTGAAGCAGTCATACCAGAGCCAGAGTAGTTGGCTTTGACATTGGGGTTGCGGCTATGGCAAAACCACTTGGGAGAGGGAGTGGAAGGGAGGTGGGCAAGGATTTTGGGTTTCCAGCGGTTGACAACAGTGCCAAATGTTAAAAGTCCATGTTGGGCATAGTACAACAGGTCAGTGACCCCACGATTCCCCACTGATGCTATCAGATGCAAAACATCGCTGAAACCTTCCTCAACATGGGCAACAATCTCAGCAGTGTTGAGTTGCTGAAGGGTTTCTTGGTGAAGTGGTGAGAAGGGATAGATGAATGGTAGGAGGTATGTTTCATTCGGTGGATTGAGGCAGAGAGAAGCAGGGTCATAACTCCAAGTCAGACTTTTGACATTGAACAACCAGTCATTCCAACGATCTGTAACCTTTTCACTGTTATTAACCATCCAATGCTGAAAATAAATAGCTCACTGGAAATCTCAGGGTCTCATCAGCACGCAAAGCCTGGATTGCATCTGACTAAGGGCACTCCTAAGCTGGGTCAAGAAGCTCGAAAGATGGACATACAAGTGTATAATCAAGGTAATATAATACAATCCATTCCTTTCCCCGATACTGATCAGAGAATTTGAGACCGTTTGCGAGTTCTGCTGCATTTGAGCATCCGCAATTCGAAGTCCTAACAGGAAACTCACCATCATGCGCAATCAGTGTCATTACATTCTCGGACTCGGCCACTGCAAACACTTGTTTAAGTAGCGCTGATCTGTAACATCTTATTATACCAACCAACAGACAGATGGTAGGTCAACTCACCGCCCACACATTGCTGTCTCAAGGACAACCTTCTTAATCTAAAGCCAACCGTCAGAGTTCTCTTCTTGAACCAAACACCAAACTGTACCTGTGCAAACACTTCTTGATCCTTCTCGTCAACTGGCTCAAAACTGGTCACAGTAAACTTTCCTCGGTATCCAAATATCTTGGCGGTTTGTTCCATCTTCTTCACTTTGACGATGTGTGTTGTCAACGTCCCTTCCGGCTTGACGTTGACAGACAAGATCTCGGACGATAGAACACGCTGAAGGTTGATGTCGCCATCGATTATCTTTCGAACAGTCCTTCCGTGCTAAAGACAAGGTCAAGGGGGTGACTGATCATGACACAGACTGGCACTCACCAGGGTCACCCGATCCTCTCTCTCCAGGCTTGAATCGCTGTAAATATTAGTTGTAGAATTTCCAGCGACAGTCTGGAAGTTGGCATGAGTTCCTATGGTCCAACCGTGGGCATTGGAGAAGTGAGTAGACATAGTCTGGCAAGGTATGGAGAGAGAAAATATGAAGGAAAATACGAGGTGATGGAGAGAAGGAAGAAAGGGAGCCAAACACAGCCCACACCCAACAGAGGCTCCCGTCATGTCTCACGAGGCCTTGAAACTTATCCCCTCCGTTTTTTCGGTGCTGTACAGCACTATCACGAAAACGGTCACCAGTCGTCCCGCGCGCGCGCCACCCGTCGACGTCTCTCGGTTCACAAGCCTACTCAACGCCACAGCCACGACCCGGCGTGCTTGGAGCCAACAAGAGGTATTCGAGCAGAGTATGGTCCTCATCCAAAGCCAGACGCCAGTCTTCCTTGTATCCGGTGGGGGGAAAGTAGCCGCTCATAGAAATACTTATCACATCTTGAATAGACGTTATAAATGTGTGTGTTTTAGTCCTGTGAATAAATACAAGAATAATTAGCTACGGCATGTGCGATAACTTCACTGAGAGTCTAAGGGTCCATCGTGATCCGGGTTCGGAATCATCGCGAAGTGAAGCAGGTCATGTAGAATCATACGGTCTTCCTATCTTCCCCACTGTGAACCTGACAATCAACCGTGAACCTTTCGTTCGCCTCGAGCCGCTTGACAAAAGCATCTCTGAATGCCGTGGCGGGTGTCAAAATTCCACCTCGTCGGGCAAGTTCTGGCAACGCGTCAGTGTTTAAGAGTGAAAGGGCACATTCTTCCATGAAGACTGGATGGGGGGAGTCGTGTCAGGAGCGTAATGGTGTATACAACCTCATGGAAGACGCACTGGGAGACAAGAGGCCTCCAGGGTCTCCTTTTCCGGCGAGCGTAGTCGTCACTTGGACTGGCTGGGGATGGTTTGCGGAAGTTTTAGATGTGGTGACATTCGTAGTCTTGAACCTTCCGTTCTCCAAGTCTCTGAAAAACTCTGGTCAGGACGCCGTTCATAGGCTCAGGCTGGGTACTGACTTGTCAGACGGGACCCCATTGTTTCCAGGGAGCATCTTTTGTATAAGCCAACGGAATCCGGACTGGGATAATTAAATGTCAGTTACGGAGGGCGAGAGAGATGACCACAGTCCGCGCAACTTACTAGAGCAAAGCCAAAGAATCCCCAGAACAATGCTATCGTCGTTGTCAAGATCCCTGCACTAACCGTTCCACCGGTTCTTGAGGAATTCGTCGTACACAACAGAGGGCCCGTAGCGTGCCCGGACGGGTCTTCTGCTTGTCCAGAAGTTTTGCTCGAAGAGACCCCAGGACTGATGGACAAGAGAGAGAGAGAAACTCGTCGAAGGGGGTTTCGACGTGCGATTGTACTCGAGTTTATATCGAGAGCCTTCGGTCGACGGCGTCCTAATTTTCTGTTGAACAATCACGATGCCCACATCCTGATATTCGCGCTTCATCCATTTGAGGTTCAAGATCGTCTTGAAGTATTTTGCTCGAAGAGAAGAGCCTGAAAGCCATGCCATCGAGAGAGGTAGTTGATGTAGCTCAGGAGATGTTTGCGGATGGGCGCGTAGGTGTCGCTTTGACTCCAGACTTGTGCGTGGTGATCGAGAGTACACGCGCCTATTGCCTTCATCGGTATTTTTCCGTCCCTGGATCCTATGGGTCTCCAATGATCAATTCACGCATATCAGGATCCGCCGTTATGGCCTAGAACACTGACAACGAAGACAGGTCATGAAGTTATTGCGAAGGGAATAGAACGAGTCAAAGAAAATAGCTTGTCTGAGATCTAAAAGAAATGACAGAAAGGATAAGTGACCGGTGAACGTTCTGGATGTTAGTGGTTGAGGTGGTCGAGGTGAAACTTATTTTTCTCCGAAGCGCCCATCTATCGCGCTTCTTCTTCACCCACCACGGCCCACCTCACAAAATTACAATCCTTCTCCATTTCGCCGGGAAAACAGTGGAGGCTTCTGCCTGAATGGAGCCGTGAGTAAAGTCAACTGCTCGGAAACTCGAGAATTCCACCCTTTTTTCACCTTCGGCACGCGTTTCTATATGCCCCCTCAAAACACCTCTCGATTATGTCCTCGAGGAACCGGAGACGTTCAGAATATAAACAGACAATGGTCAACATCGCTGTACAGTCCAAGTGAATGCTTCATGGCACTCTATCTTATCCCGAAGTCGTTCAAGACTTAGAGTAGTGCCCTGGTTCGAATCTTCTGTGGGTACGTCACGACGCCGCGATCTTCCAAATATTTTCTTACCTCAATCACCAGATCTCTCCTTCCAAACCACGCTTGACAGGAAGGGCTGACGCTCACGCCGTGTTCCAAATTGATCTGATGCTGGACTAAACATATCACTGACCGTCTCTCTACGCAAAGAATCTTATCGCGTACCCAAACAACCCAGCCTGACATCTAGTTGGAGCTTTCCAATTTGACACCTTGGAAGTCCGCGCTATACGCCCTCAGAATCTCAGGTCGTCAATGGTCAGAAAGCATCTCTACATACCATTTCGACTTCCCTCGCCGTGTCTGCCTCTGTTCTCATGTTTAGTTCTTTGGACCACCGAAAGAACTGGACGTGTAGATCCATCCACGAATAAATGCTGTTCATATCCTTGGTGTCGCTCGCAGATCTACTGTTTGGTGGGTAGAGAAAAGGAGCGGCGGCCACGAGCTCGGACGCTTTCCAGCCACACTGTCCTCACCCTTCGCTACGTCCTTGTTGGGAACGCAGCGTCATACAGAAACTGGCTCGACGTACTGGTGCACGATGTTCGCCGAAACCTTTCATCCCAACCCAATTCGTCTCTCTGTTAATCTGAGTAGTCTCGGTTGGTACAAGAGACAGATCCGGCCGATCGCCTCCACAAGTCTCTTACACGGCGCAGAATACCTCGTTACTTGCTTTCACCTCGTATACCGAAGCCTGAAAACAGGCAAAAATCAACCTTGGCCCTGCCTTCACTACATCGACTCAGGAACGACAGACTTCGATTTAGCACTTCCCCCCCGCCTCTTCAGGTGGGGATTCCTATCACGCTCACGGACTTCTCAGCCCGTCTCTCACAGAGACTTCATACGGACGAATACTACCAACTGACGATCGAGGCGATGTGTTGGTAGTTCCCAGCTCCTTCATCTGCATTTCCGTGTATCCAGCAGAGCGAGCCGTGTTTGTCGTCTGCATATCCGCCACCCGGGTCGGATGGTTCAAGCAGCGGCTTTGAGAGTGTTTCGCTTTCTGGGTTCCACGTACGCCGCCTCTTTCCAGGCCCCCATAGTTTGCTGCGTCCTCCCATAGTCTAGAATGTGGATAATACCAACGATGTAACCGGATTGCACACGTGAGTGCAGGCTGTTCTTCTAGTCGCCCGGCATACTGAACGTGGGTAGTATCAGCACGTACCCACAGTGATATTCACCTCCATTTTAGTTTAGTATCGTGTATTTTATCGATTTGAACACGACTCGAACATGGGGTCTCTGTCAGTCACCGACAACGGGCTTTGGGCACAACGAATCTACCAACAACCCCCCTTTCCCACTGTTGCCCGTCACCTTTCCTCCCTTTCCTCCCTACTACTTGTGCTCGGGTTGGATCCCCATTTACCGGTCGACGATTCTTTTTGGTGCGGTTGGCGTTTCAGGAAGCAGTCACCGCGGCGATTAGTACACGCCGAGCTCGACGCAACGTGCAGATCGCCTCAAGCATATGGCCACCACGTCTTTCTTCATCAGCAGATGCATACCTTGCACCCGTTTTACTGATAGCTTCATCTGGTCTTTTACTACATCTACCAATTATATGAGGGGAGTAAGCTTTTATTGGTGATTGAACGATGGGTACTTTCATTCTAAGCAAAGGCTGAATAAGTAACACAACGTAGGTCCTTGTAGGCGTGGAATGGCGCTATTCATGATCGTTACATTGGATAACGGATTCAACAGTGAGGAAATGATATCGAGACTGAGATACAGGGCACTAGAAATCAGAATATCGTCTCCAGTGGGTAGGTCCAGCTGGAACGAGCCCGGACGAAAGAGGTGCCGTACGGGAGGTTGGCTGAGGAAATGACGAATGTGGAGGCGATGGTGATGGGCTGGAGGGACCATGAACGTGGTAGAAGCGGTATAGACGTGGAATAAGAGGGCACTAGCGGAATAACAGGTAGTCGAACTCACGAGTCAGCGTTTGAGAACAGAAAGCACTGAAAAAGAAAACATACCAATCGAGCAGATTGATCTCACCCCGCTTCCAGAACCTCTTCTTCTAGCTCCACCTTCGAGAATTTGTTGGCTTGATCGGGTTCCTGCATATGCCCTTCTTTGGCGGAGACGGAGTCGCCTGCCTCTTGTCCCTCTTGCCGCCAGTGGTTAAAACAGGCGCGTCGGACGCCTTGAAGTCGGCTGAGGGGGGTTCAGCGGTGTTCATGGCGGTTTCCGGTGTCAGACTCGCAAAACCGTTGCTGCCCGAAGAACGGGGAGGGAGGAGGAAGACGAGGGGAAGGGAGCTAGACGAGATTGGCTTATTTCGGTTGCAATGTTGGCGGTTCTAGCCTGGCGAAGCAACCGGCGAAGGACGAGGAATGGAGACGAGGTGGCGAGTGTCGTCGACAGCCATTACTGGGAAGCATCTCAGCTCAATCTGGAGCTGTCGTCAGGCTTGTATGCTGACGCGCCGTCCGATGTCATTCCTGGTTGTGCTGGTCAAACATCGAGAAGAACACGAATGTTTGCACCTCGGAATGAGCTGGTGAAGGGAGTGGAATGTTTTGCGGCCTATTGGGTTGCTCCAAATCCGCAACCACATCCATGACACGATTCTGTTCATCTCGACTTCCCCACCCTCAACCTTCGAGCCAAATGTCCCAATCCACGTCGTAGAGCTGGTTGAGCGTGGTGTCCTCGGAGCTTCCAAGATATAGACGTTGGACGCGTATACGAGATCCTAGGTATCGTCTTCATCGGGATGTGGTACTGAGCCCGTGAGGTGGTAAGAGCGAATCCAATGACTGATGGTGGAAGTGAGGGGCGAAGTGTCGATTGGGAGAGGCCGTATTGTGATAATTTTTACGGTCGTTTTGGTTGTCTCGGTTGGGATCAGAGTTGTTTCAGAGCAGTTGGTGTTGTTGTAGACAAGCCAGGAAGAGGTACGAACAGAGCTCATCGTGGGTTCGGTTGGAGTTACGGTAGTTACGCGCGCCAATTTCGAATCTACAAACCTTGTCTGCGATTCCGACTGCACATCACCACCTTTGCGTATCTGCCAAGAGTCACAGTATACTCAGCGTACTCACCGCAACACCGGTTCACGCCCAGGCATTCAGAGTGGCTCGACGTATACCTTTACCAGGAGGAGGTAAGGGCTTAGGAAATGGCTCGGAAATGCATTCTTCAGGTTGCCTGGGTATGTCCTCGCGATTTGAAGCTCACTCAACGTGTTGCTGACGAGTAATTCTAGCACGAGAGTAATGACCGGAAAATCCGCTGTCCTCAACAGTCCAAAATTGCCAACGACTCTCATTCTCGACGTTGACAACTCGTTTGAGGGAAAGCAACACGGATACTTTGGCTACCGTACGTCCCACCTGTGCTTTTACTTCATCGTCCTGTCCGTTTGCCCCTCGTGCTTGTCTTCCTTCCCTTACCCCGTTGTTACTTTTTTTCTCTAGCTGACGTTCATTTTCCTTACAGGTCCTCGCATTCAGCTCCATTCACAGTCACCTCTTCTCCCAGAAACATTGGTCGTCCTCCGCTCAACTCTCCCAGATCTCACCCTCCGGTTACGCGGGGGCCCGAACCTGTCGCTCCCACCCTACCATCTTTGAAACCTGCGAACAAGACCCGGTGTCATCCTGGCCAGACTGACTGCAGCTGCAACCCAACGCCTATCGTGGCCGACACCCGATCCTCACGAAAACCAAATGAGTACCTGCCCGATACACCCTTTATCATTCAACAAACGGTACTGTGGCATCTCTGTACCATGATGTGGCGGTCTGCTCGCAACTCTTGGCCAACATGCAACCGACTTGCACCTTGATGTCGGAGTGGAGTGTCCAGTTTTAGACAATAGTGATGCTGGGGATGAAGACTGGACTCGAGGAACTGCACGATCGGGATGGCAACAAACCTAATCTATCAACAACAGCACTCTGCACGAAGTACTCCAAACATACGTACCCTTCGACATTGGGACGATAGTTTCTCATCCAAACCTAATCATACGCCCCAATTCCTGCCGAAATTCGCTCTAGGCACGCCAGGAGAACGCCTAGACGACCGACCTTCCACCCGAAACAGTCGTCATCAAATCGGGCGTTCACTTCGAGAGATTGTTAGCATGACTCGATCCGTCACCCCGAGGGATCAGCGTCAAAATTGGCTCTGCCAACTGGAGGAGAGGATTAGATGGATGCAAGATAGAGACTGGTGGTGGATGATAGAGGCGCCAGGGATGATCCACTCTCGAAATTCACGGCTGTGAAAAGTAGGAGGACGGGTTGTCGGAAGGGAAGGAGGCGTTGTTGCAACATCGGCCATTGAGCTTGGGATATAACGAACGTACCGACGTTCACTCTGACTGGAGATATCTGCGTTGCCCGGCGCACGATTCAATATTCACGCGCTGCCACTCGCCGACTACCTGCTACCTCCATTCTGTCGATGTTCTTGAAGTCTCTCACTGGCGTTCGCCGTTCACTCATCCTCGATGATCGCCACGACAGATACCTCAGCCTACGAAAGCAGACTAGAAGAACGTCGTAGCTTCGCGGTACCCACTAGTACTTCGGAGTGACCTTTTGGGAGGTTACTCTCCACACCTTTCGGGGTCGGACTCAACAACGTCCTCGTCGGAAACAACGAGCAGCCCTGGCCGACCACATCGTTGTCGTCGAGCACATTTTCGCCTTCAGCCAGTTGACGAGTACTACCTAATTAGAGATCTCCTACAGTGCTAGGTCAACCATCACAATCTTCGTCGAATACAAGGCGAGTTGCCCTATGGACAGAGATCTCAGCCGCTGCCTCCGTGATATCCTTCTGTCGATGCTGCGAGCACTTACTTTATCGATTACAAACTAGCATCTCCCCGCCGTTCCTCTCATCCTCGCTCACGGATATTCCTTTTCTACCCCTCCGTCTCCATTTGTCGTCCCTTGCATTTGCTATCTTTTGTCAGTCATTACGCATCCTGCCCCTAGCTACACCTCGTATTTGTGTTGTTTCTTATGAGGTGGGTAATCCATTGTTGTACAATCAGCCTTTTATATGATACCTTGTGCATGCACGATTGCTTTACACAAACCAATTTTATTCATTGCATTATGACTACAACCGCCGTTCATACAATTGATCAGCACACTGGATATATATCAAGCGGCGAGTACAAACTGTTGAGAATACATCAAGGTACACCAAACTAGCATGCAGCTACTGAAAAACCTAAATCATCCGCATATGTAACAGTCTCCAAGACCAAGTCATCTAAGAAATATGCATCAGAAGCCAGGCCCGTACATTCACGTGTAAAGAAAGTCAAGAAATACATACAGAACTTCTTTAGGAATCCCAGTTTGGCCCAATGAGTCATTACACTCGCTGTTGGCGGTGTTGGTGTGTTGTTATATACAATCACAGGTGTATTCACAGGTGAAGGAGCTGAAGGAGATGCGGGTGTTGAAAGTGGTGGAGAAGTTTCGGGACGCAATTCTGAATCTTCGAGGTCTTCTATTCTGGTAGTATTGTGAGGATCGGCTGAGAGAACCAGATGTCAGTGCGGTGTCCAAGTCAGGAAGGAAACTGTTGCACACCAAGTATCAATTCAGGATATCCATGCTCTTGTGCGTACTGTTTCCCATCCAGGTTGCAACTTCTCAAGCGAAGCTGGTCTCGGACAAACATGTAATCCTGCTCTTCCCAAAAGGTACCAATCCGCCCCCTCACACTCAACTTAGGGATTCCAAATCTCTCCCAGTCCTCCTCAGCGATGGCATTACTTCCCTGCGGGTCGTGGGACCAGTAGAACAGTTTTTCGGGCAATGGGTAGCGGACACAATGTAGGTTGTTGATGATATCGATGGGTAGGGGGTGGATAAAGAGGTATGCAGGTGTTGAGTGATTTGTGGGATCGTCAGGGAAAATACCTTCGAAGCGGAGCCCCACTTGATCAATATGTACTGAGGAAGAAACATCAGACAGAGGAAAGCAGAGATATGTGAAGGAACACTCACCAACAAACCTCACATCATCACAGTTGTCACCAAAGCGGAGAGACTGGCAAAGAAAGGCGCATCGAAGTTGGTATTGGTCCTTCTCTGGAATGCGCCAGCCGAAATTGAATTTCACTCTGGCATTGCCAGTCTTTCGGAATGAGAAGTCAACCCGCCCTGGCACCAAAAAAGTCAGCAAACGGAAGATGGAGTTGAAGCGGTCCTACCAGAGCTGGAAAATTTGGCTTTGACGTCGGGGGTGAGGCTTTGGCAAAACCACTCGGGAGAGGGAGTGGAAGGAAGGTGTGCAAGGTTTCCAGGTTTCCGGCGGTCAACAATAGTGCCAAATGTTAGAAGTCCATGTCGGGCATAGTATGACAGGCTAGTGATCCACATATTTCCCTGTGGTGCAATCAGGAACAAAACATCACCCAAGCTTTTCTCGACGTGGGCAGTAATTTCGGAGGTGTCGAGTCGTCGAGGGGTTTCTTGGCAAAGTGGTGGTGGGGGATAGAAGGGTGGTTGGAGGCTACTTTCAGTTGGTGGATTGAGGGAGAGAGAATCGGGGCTGTAAATCCAGGTCTGATTTTCAATGTTGAACAACCAATAGCTCCTATGAATCGTAACCTGTCTTCTGTTATTACCCATCCAATGCTAAAAATTATCAGCTCACCGGAAATCTCAGAGTCTCGTCGGCATGCAAAGCCTGGACTGTATTCACCTAAAGGTACTCCTCAGTTGTAGCCTGTTTCAAGAAGCCCAAAAGTCAAACGTACAAATGTATGTTCAAGGTAGTAGAATACAATCCAACTTTCCTTTTGACGGTAGTACCTATCACAGAATTCATGACTATTCACAATTTCTACTGCCTTTGAGTGCCTAAAATCAAAATATTTAACAGGAAACTGACCATTGTGTGCAATCATCGTGATCGCATTCTGAGCCTTGACCACTGCAGACACTTGTTTGAGTAGCGCCAACCTGTGTCATCTCATTATACCGACCAACAGACAGATGATAGATCTACTCACCGCCCCCATATTGCTGTCTCAAGGGCAATCTTCAATAGCTAAAAGCCAGCCATCAGAGTTTTCTTATTGAACCAAATGCTGAACCAAACCTGTTCAAACCCTTCTCGATCCTTCTCATCAACTGGCTCAAAACCGGTCACAGTAAACTTCCCCCGGTATCCATATATTTTGGCTGTTTGTTCCATTTTCTTGACCTTGACAACCTTGAACTTCATCGATGTTGATGCCCCCTCCAGGTTGACGTTGACGGACAGGACCTCAGATGATAGAACGCGTCGATATACAATGTGGTCATTGATGGCTCTTCTGGCGGTCCTACCGTGCTACAGGCAACAATCAGAACTGTGACTGAGAATAACACAACCTGATACTGACCAAAGTCACCTCCGAATTTGAGTTGTGGTAAATGTTAATTGTTATGGAATTTGTGTTGTGGATGTTTGTTGTTGTAGAATTACCGGCGATAGTCTGGAAGTTGGCATGGGCACCTATAGTCCATCCTTGGGCGTTGGAGAAGCGAGTAGACATAGTCTGGGAAGGGGAGAAGATGAGGGAAAATACGAGGTGATGGAGGGAAGAAGGAAGGAAGGAGGTCGAACACAGCCCACACTCAACGGAGGCTCCCCTCATGCCTTACACGAGGCCTCAGGCCTCATGCCCTCCGTATCTCCCAATATACTGTTCGAGCTGTCGCAGACACACAGCATTATCACCAAAACGGTCACAAATCATCCCGCGCCCATCCCACTCGTCGGCTCTCTTCCCACGAACCAACCCAAAAACCACAACCACAACCTCAGGGCGTGCTTGTAGCCAACGAGAGGTATTCGGACATAGTATGGTCCTCATCCAAGGCCAGACGCCAGTCTTTCCTGAATACAGTGAGGGGGAAAGTAGCACCTGACAAGAATATCATGATAGGGACCAAACTTGAATAGACAGTCTAAACGCGCGCGTCTTTTCCCTGTGAATTAAAATACAAGAATAATTAGCTATGGCAAATGCAATAACACAGAGTCTAAGCGTCCATCGTGGTTCGGGTTCAGAATCGTCGCGAAGCAAAGCAGGTCATGTCCAATCATACGGTCTTCCTATCTTCCCCACCGTCGTGAACCTGACAATGAACGGTGAACCTTTCGTTCGGCTCGAGCCGCTTGACGAAAGCATCTCCGAATGCCTCGGCAGGCGTCAAAATTCCACCTCATCGGGCAAGTTCTGGCAACGCGTCGATGTTCAAGAGTGAAAGGGCACACTCCGCCATGAATACTAGACGGGGGGATCGTGTCAGGAGCGTGATGATTTATGCAACCTCATGGCAAACGCACTGGGAGACAATAGATATCCGGGATCTCCTTTTCCAGTGAGCGTGGTCGTCACTTGAACTGGCTCGGGGTGGTTTGCGGAGGTGCTCGATGTGGTGACATTCGTAGTCTTGAACATTCCGTTCTACAAGTCCCTGAAAAACTCTCGTCAGAACGCCGTTCGTGGGTTCAGACTGGGTACTAACTCGTCAGACGAGATCCCATCGTTCCTGGGAAGCATCCTCTGTATGAGCCGACGGAACTAGGATGATTGACTGTCCGCAACAGAGGGCGAGAGAAAGATGACCACAGTCCGTGTAAATCACTGGAACAAAACCAAGGAATCCCCAGAACAACACTATCGTCGTTGACAAGATTGCTGCACTGACCGTCCCATGGGTCTTGAGGAATTCGTCGTACACAACAGGAGGTCCATAGCGTGCCCGGGCGACTTCCGAGTTGGGTTTTCTGCTAGCCATGAAGTCTTGCTCGAGGAGACCAGTATACCTTAGCACCGCTTTTTCCCTATGTCTGCGCTGCCAGCTTCATTCTCCCGTCCTAGGCTACGTTCCTGTCCATTGCGTCGCGTCTAAATTCGTGGACATGAACAACAACCCAATTCCAATCATGTGTTCGATTTTCCAGCGAGCTCCGGCTTGGGGGGCCAAGTTATGGCGATCCGTGTCCAGTTCTCGAGAGCCAAGTCCAGTCCTCAACTAGATAAAATCTCGTTACAGACAGCAAGTTCGTGCCTCAGAGACTGTGAACGACTTACTTGATCCCCGGCTTCTCCCTGAGCATAGAATCCAATACGAGTCGTTGTCCAATGGCCGGTCGCTTGTGATGCCCTCAGATTGCAGTTGTTTCTTTCAATTCGGTGGTGAGGGCTTGGAAATTTCGTCCGTGAAGATGAGCTGCGATATGACATGGAGGTCGAAGAGAAAGACTGTCAGGTCACGACTTGCGAGCAGATATGTCAGGAGCCGGCGGACCGTTCGTCCCAGCCTTAGAATTACTGTGTATTTGTCGCGTTGCGCTCGAGTTTGGTCGACTACAAGTGTCTCTCAAAGACCTGTTCATGGTACACGATAGTGAATACACAGGTTGCAGACTACCGAAAAGAAACGCTCCTAGTCGCTTATACGATGTGAATACAGGTGATCAATTAGAGCACGCCAAGCTTGGTAGCCTCTCTCATGGCAGCACGTCCAATCGGTAAAGGCAAATCGCATCGGACTTGTCCATCTTATTGATTGTCCATCTGAGCCTCGCATCCCTCGATAGCACCAAACCGGACAGCAGCGCGATTCCCGAGTTGCACAAGATAATCCTCGTTATCTTCCAACCACAGACAGATATAACGAGTCAAGAGAAAGTGCACGAGGAAACTCGAGGACGGCAGTGCCACACGCCAGTTCTATATAGCGCTTCTTTGTGGGCGTCCGTCCTACGGGCGAGCAAAGTGATGCGTAGGGGAAGGGGGGAATAGCAAGCTTCGTGAATAAGGTGGACATACGTACGTGAACCAGAGGCAGAGATATGAAATCACAATACGCTGGGGAGTGAGAATCGAGTGCTATAATGACAATAATAGCCATATGCGCGGTGGTGAAGGATACAGCTGGTGGGCGTTGAGGTTGCCTCGGTTCGATATCAGTCTGGGAGAGGGGGCAGGTGACCTGAAGTTCCTCCCAACATTTTCGTTGTGTCGGTCTTCTTACACTGCAGGCAACTCGTGAATACTGGTTGCCTCTCAATCAGAGATTGGCCAGCGAAAGAGGTTTGTGAACGCTCCAGAACATCCTTTTCAACCTCTAGATCATCGTTTGATGCGACACCGAATCCAATCGCTGAGCCTGAGGCCTGATTCCCTGGCCCATTCCGTCCCCTCTCCAGCTGTAACCAGTAAATAGTAACTCCCCATTCCAGCTCAGAACTTGGGATGCCAACCACTCACGACGACAACGACGTAGCCATGTTGCAATCCGTGGTTGGATAAGTAAGCATCGGTGCACGCATTGGGGTAGGCGATGGTGCACTGTGGAAGCATGTTCAGGTTCTGAACGTCGGGTGTAATGGACGAGAGATCGTCGTCTCTGGGCGGGTCCAGCTGAGATAGAGCCCGGACGTGGAAGAGGGAGAGCACTGGACTGGGGGAAGGCGAACGTGGTAGAGGCGGCGGGGACGTGGAATGAGATGGCTCCGGTGGAGTAACATGTAGCTAACCTCACTAGTCAACGATCGAGAGCGGATAACGTTGAGAAGAAAAAAACACCAATCACCTCTCTTGATCACTCGAATCCCGCGCTGCTCTGCCTGACCCTCCATGCCGACCCCACCTTCGAGTTCTTGTTTGGGTTTCAGTTCTCCTTGACAGAGACAGCCTTGGAAACAGGTGCGCCGGACGTTTTGAGTTTGGCTGAGGGAGTCCGATGAGTTTCAAACCATGCTAGTTCCCTGTCCAGGTCGCGAAACCACTACTGGCGTGGTTGAAATTATTGTAGTCGATTGTTGGTTTGCACTAGAATATTCTGGAGTGGTAAGTGTTGTTGCAGACAAGCCACGGACAGGCATGAAGAGAGCTCATCGTGGTTTCGGTTGGGGTTACGGGCGCCAATCATCTTGACGCGCCTTGTCCGCGACGGCCACCTCGACTCAGACTCCAAACCCATTCGCGGTCACCTCTCCCAAAAGTATTAGCCATCCTCCTCCCAGCTTCTCTGTGCCACGATGTAGCGTTCTGGACTCGACTCCCGGCCATTGTGTAATCGACCTGCGTCTTGATACCGGAGGAGTAGAGATATTGGGGCCGAAAGACTGCACAATGGGAATGGCAACGACCCCAGACCATCAACATCGCTAGCCGCCGTTTTGCGTGGAGTACTTCGATCACCTAAACCAGATGGCTTCCCATATCCTGCTGAAAACACCTAAGGCGTACCAGGAGAACACCTAGCTGACAGACCTTGTCATCCGCCAACGTGTCAACAACTCAGAACTTGGACGGGAGGAGGGAAGGGCTTAGGAAGCGGCTCGAAATGCAGTTATCAGGCTGGGCTAGGTATGTCCTCACGGTTTGAAGCTCACTTCACCTGTTATCAACGCGTAATTCTAGCACGAGAGCAACAAACGGAAGGTTCGCTGTCCTCAACAGCCCAACGATGCCATCGGCTCTCATTCTCGACTTCAATCGCTCGTCTGAGGGAAAGCGCGACGGATACTTTGCCTACCGTACGTTACACCTGTGCTTTTCGCCGTCCTGTCTCTATGTCCCTTGTGGTCATCTTTCTTCCCTTACTCCGCCATCACTTTTTTCGCTAGCTAACATTCGTTTTCCCTACAGGTCAATATTGTCATCTCGCCCTCCGGTTATGTGAAGGGCTCAAGTTGCCACTCCCACCCTACTATCTTCGAAACCTCCTAACGAGACTCGGCGTACTTATGCATCAAGGCATCGTCCCGCTCGGACTAACTGCAACTGAAACTTGGCGCCTTTCGCAGCCTACACCCGGTTCCAATAGCCCGATTCGCCCTCTATCATCCAGAAATGCAATACTTTTGCGCCTTGATATCACGGTGTCATGGCCTGCTCACAACTCTCGGCCATCGTGTAACCAACCTGCCCCTCGACATCGGAATATGGCGTTCAGTTTTAGACGTTGATAGTGCTGGGGATGAGGATGGGCTCGGAGGACCGACTAATTGAATTGGCAACGAACACAGACCAACAACAACAGTCTCCCTGCACAATCGTCCAAACCCTCCGAAATCAGAACGATGGTACGCCGTCCCAAGCCGATAACATGCACCATCTCCTATCGAGGTCTACTTTGGTATACTTGGGGAACGACTGGTCCACCGACCTTCCGCCGCCAATCAGTCGTCCAATCATGACACTGCTCAGTGCTCGTTAGCATGACTCCTCCCGTAACTTCAAGGGATTGGTATTAAAGTTGACCCTGATCACATCCAATCACTTTCACATTCGCCTCTTCCAACAGTATCGGCCATTTCCCGCTCAGCTCCTCACAGATCTCGCCCTCCCGTTACGCAGAGGCCTGAACTTGTCGCTCCCGTCCTACTATCTTCGAAACCTCCAAACGAGACTCGGCTCATGCATCCCGGCGTTGTCCTATCCAGACTGACTGCGACTCGACGCCTTTCGCTGCCAACACCCGATCCTCACGAATATTTACGAGTACTCGTCCGACACACCCTTTATCATCCAAAAAACGGTACTATAACATCTCTGTACCATGGTGCCGTGGCCTGCTCACAACTCGAGGCCATCGCGTAACCGACCCACGCCCCGATAATGGAATGGGGAGCTCAGCTTTGGATATTTACGGCGCTGGGGATATCGATGAAGACTGGGCTTGAGAAACTGCACGATTGGGACGGCAATGAACCCAAGCTATCAACAGCGCTCTCTACACGATATACTCCAAACATGCGTAGCCTTCGACATTAGGACGATGGTTCCCCATCCAAAGCTAACCACACGCCGTGTCTCCTACCGAAATTCACTCTGGACGTGCTCGGAGAACGTCTAGCCGGCTGACCTTTCACCGCTTACTAGTCGTCACTGACCCAGACGTTCACTTCAAGAGACATGCTCTGCTTGTTAGCATGGCTCAACCCGCAACCCCGAGGGATTGGCGTCGAAGTTGGCTCTGCCAACTGCAGGAGAGGTTAAATGGAGACAAGATGGCGAGTCTAGTGGTGGATAAGAAAGGCGCCTGGGACGGTTCACTTTAGGACTGTACAGCTATCAGAAAGTGGTAGGACGGATCGCCAGAACGGACGGAAGCATTGCTACAACACCAGTCGATGGGCTTGAAATACACCGAATGCACCGACATTCGCTTTGACCATGGACACTGCATCTCCGGCACTCAATGTAACGTCCATATTCTCTGGATGGCCATCGCTTGATCTCGACGATGTCTTTGAGGCACTATTCACGCCGCCACGACGAATACGTACCCCCTCACTAGTCGTTCAGATTGGGTCTCGACGTTACCTGCAATCTGTGAAGTGTTCAGGCCGACCTTCGATCATCGGTCGTCATAGAAGAGCACCGTAGCCTTCCCTGCACCCAGTTCGGAGCAGGAAGTTGCCCTTCATGGCTCCCAGGGTCGGACTCAACAACGTTCCCGTCGGAAATCACGAGCACCCCGATCATATCAAGTACGTTCCCGCCTTCTCAACAAGTCGACGATTGCTACTGAGTCGGAGACCCCGGGGTGCTATGTCGACCACCAACATCTTCATCGAGTGCGAGACGAGTCGTTCGGGGTCTTGTTTCGGTATCAGCGGGGCCATCGAGGATCTGGAGACCGGTGGATAGAGACTTCAGCTGCCGCCTCCGTCATATCCTCCTGGTATTGCTGCGAGTGCTTGACATACCACTACTGTATCGGTTTTTTTATCATCGTTGGTACAACCTAGCATCCCCTCACATCCCTCCTCTCTTTCTCGCATCACGGATCTGTAGCATGATGCATCGTGCGCATATTCTTCTTACCTGCTCCCCCCGTCGGCGCTTGTGGTTCTATCGTGTTTGACGTCTTCTCCATCAGTCAAAACACATTCTACTATCTGGTATTTTTGTTGTTTTCTTATGAGGTAATTTATCGTTGTATATTCGACTTTTTGAGACGACCTCTTGAGCGTTCTGAAATCGGATGTATATCCTTGTAGGTGCAAGATAGCATCGCGCATTTAGGTACTTGTATCCTCTTCTATCCATGATTGATACTGAATAAATACCAAGCGGACAATCAAAACAGTTACGAGTACACTTAAATACGAGACTAGAATACAACTACAACATAAATAATCCAAATCACTTGTACGGGTTGCAACGTTCTCCGAAACCAAGTTATCTGGAGAATGTGTATCAGAATGTGAACTCGCACATGGGGGCGCGAAAAGATACGTACACCACCTTTAGGAATCTGGGCTTGACCCAATGAGTCACTGTGCCTTGTGTTTGTGGTGTCGGCGTGTCTTGCTGTTCCGGATTGCATTCTTCAGGAATCTCCACGGGCGAAATGGTCGACGAGATGTAGCTGAGAGAGAGGTTCCGGGTTCTGGACAGTTGAACTCGGAGCATTCAAGTTCTTCTAGCCTCGCATTACCGTGAGGATCGGCTGAGAAAAAAAAACATCAGTGTGAGGTCCAGGTCGGGAAGGAAAGTGTTACGCACCAAATACCAACTCAGGATGACCATGATCGTATGCGTACTCCTTTCCATCCAGGTTGCAACTTCTCGAGCGAAGGTGCTCTCGTACAAACACATAGTGCTCCTCTAACCAAAAGGTACCAATCCATCTCTCCAAACTCAACTCAGGGACTCCCAATCTCTCCCAGTCCTCCTCAGCGATGGCATTCCTCCCTTGTGGGTCGTGGGACCAGTAGAACAGTTTTTCGGGCAATGGGTAGCGGATACAGTGTAGGTTGTTGGTGAAATCAATGGGTAGGGGGTGGACAAAGAGGTATGCGGGTGTCGAGTGACCTGTGGGATCATCGGGGAAGGTACCTTGGAGGCTGAA